>VWZX01000114.1:571093-596733 GCA_013399015.1 Galbula dea | reverse complement strand
CCAGGCGGTGGCGGCCGCCGCCGCCGCTGCTGCTGCTGCTGGGGCCCACCCCGGGGGGGGCTCGGGCCGGTCCGCCGCCGCCTCGGTGCCGCGGGGGGTAGTAGCGGGCCGCCTGCGGGGCTCAGTGACTGCTGTTGCCGTAGCTCCGGGGCCGCCCGCGGCCGCCAGGAACCGGCCGCGCCGATCGCGCTTCATCGCCGCCGCCGCCGCGGGCCCGGCGCGCCCCGCCCCGCCCCGCCCCTCCCCGCACAGCGACCCCTGCCGGTCCGGAGGACCCCGTCGCCAGTCCGTCCCCAGCCGCGTTCCTTCCCCCTCTCGGAAACAAAACCTCGATCTCTTCGTTCCGGGCGGGCTGCGGCCGCCATGGCCGCGGCGGGAGGAGGCGGTGATGGGCCCGGGGGGTCCGGGGTGGGCCGGGCCCTACAGACCGCCATGAGGGCGGCGAGCGGAGCCCTGGAGATGGACAGCGCCGGGCGGCAGCGGGTGAGAGCAGCGGGACGGGACCCCTGGGCCCCACCCCGCACTCCCGGGCACGGCCTTCCCTCTAGGTCCCCCCTGCCCCGCCCTAGGGGCATCGGGAGAACCGGGGCCTACCAAGGCCACAGGGAGCCCTGGGGGCTTCCTGTCTTCGGACAGGCTGCAGGGTGTGGGAGCCCATGGGCTGCCCGAAGCAGTGGGAAGGGCCCGATTTTGCTCCCCCCCTCTAGCCTGCACCTCCCCGAAAGGTGAGGTGTCTGCAGGCCCCAGTGAGGCCATGGGGAGCCCAGAGGTCCACCCTCTCTGGGCCGGCTGTGAGGTCTGGAGGTCCCCACCCTGCCCCAAGCCCTGACACTTACAGGAAGGGCCTGGTGGGTGGCAAGGGTCTCACCGGGGCTGTGTCCAGGCCCCCGGACACCTGGCAGGGCTGGGGCTGTCCAGGAGTCCTGGAGGAGGGGTCGTGGCTCAGCTTCCTCTCTCTCAGGAGGCGTATGTGGAGTACCTGAAGAGCATCACCTTCATTGCTCAGGCCCTTCAGGACGAGGTGACAGCGACAGGTAAGGCAGGACCCTCGGCACACCTCCGAACTCCCTGTGCCCGCTCCCTGCAGGGTCTGTGGCAGAATGATCCATGGCTGGTGTGAGCCCAGTGTCCCTGTCAGTGTCCCTAAACCCCTGCCTTTCCCCATAGAGGGCAGTGAGGGGCTCGCCCCTGACACCCCTAAGATGCTGAAACTCGCAGAGCAGTGCCTGGAGAGAGTCAAGTCCATCGCAGCAGCACTGGGTGAGCAAGGGGGTTGTGGGGTCCCACCATGAGGAGCTGAATCCCACCCAGGGGCCAGGCTGGTGGCACTTGTGGGGTGCTGACCTATCCTTGCCTCCCCAGGGAAAGCCCAGGTCAAATCAGCTGCACAGGAGCGGAGCGTGGGCCCCGCAGCCCTCCCCAGGCACCGCAGGGTCTTCTCAGACGAGGGGGGGAAGCTCTCTCCCTTCCTGCCGCCAGAGATCTTCCAGAAGCTGCAGCTTGCTGAGGCACAGAGCGCACGGAAGTATGTGGGCTCGGACAAGGGAGGCTGGCATCTGCCCCACGCCTGCCTGCAGGCTGTGGGGCTGGGATGGGCCATCCCCAGGCTCCTGCCCTGCTGGAGTCCCAGGGTAGGTCCCTGGGTCATGTTCCCGGTGCTGAAGGCTGGCTCCCAGCAGGGAGCTGACACCGCTGGAGGAGGCCTCTCTGCAGAACCAGAAGCTGAAGGCTGCCTATGAAGCGCGGGTAGCACGGCTGAACCCCAGCCAGGCCCAGCAGAAGACCTCCCTGGCAAGTGGGGAGCCCTGACGGGTTGGGGGGCTACCACCAGTGGCCTGGGGGATCCCCTGCTCTATGCCTGCCACACGTGGGCTTTGGACAGGTGTCCTCAATGCATCTTCTGCTTCACAGACACTGTCCCTGCAGAGGCAGATGATGGAGAACCTGGTGATTGCCAAGGCTCGGGAGGAGACTGTATCCTTCCTGGTGGAGGAGAGATCTAAGCACTGTCCCCATGGCCATGCCAGGCTCTGGCAGAGCCCTGAGCACCCCATCTCTGGGCTGCACTGATCCCACACATGCTTTTGGGGTCCCAGCTCTGTCCTGGTTCTGGAGCCTTAACTCTTCCCATGGCCTAGCTGCAGCGGAAAATGGAGGAGAGGCGACTGCGGCTACAGGAGGCTGCCAACAGGTACAGCTGGTGTCATGGCAGGGACCCTGGGGACTAGGGAACAGCCTGGCAGGGTCCTCACCCCACACTGGTGCCTCCCCAGGAGATTCTCAGGCAGTGTGGCCCTAACCCCCGAGGAGCAGGAGCAGAGAGCTCTCTATGCTGCCATCCTGGAGTATGAGCAGGACCACGTAAGTGCACGATGGAGGCTGCTGCTGTGGGTACTGTGGGGGCAGGATCATGCCGTGGGTGTAGGATGGGTGCTGTGGGGGCAAGAAGCCTTGACAGCCATTGGTGCTGCTGGGGCAGGGTGCTGAGCTATCCCCAGGCACCATGGGGGCAGTATGCCGTGCTGTGGGGCAGTGTGCTGTGCTGTGGGGCTGAGTCCCATTCTGTGGGGCAGGGTGCTATGCTGTGAGGCTGGGTGCCATTCCGTGGGGCAGGGTGCTGTGCTGTTGGGCTGGGTGCCGTTCCGTGAGGCAGGGTACCATTCCATGGGGCAGGGTGCTGTGCTGCAGGGCTGGGTGCCATTCTGTGGATCAGGCTGCTGTGCCAGCCCCACTGATGGCCGGTGGGCACTCCCCAGGACTGGCCAAGGCAGTGGAAGGCCAGGCTGAAGCGCAGCCCTGCAGATCTCTCTGTCGTGTCAGGACTCTTCTCCTGCATTCTCAGGTAGCTCTGGGATGGGGAAGGGACCCTGCTGGGAGCCAGGGGACTTTGGTGGCTTGCCAGTGTCCCCTGCCCACCCCTTACCCCTTCTACCCACCCTCTCCTTCTGTTTTCAGCTTCCCTGAGCACCCAATCTCCCAGTTCCTGCGGCAGCTCCAGTGCTCGGTCTATGCCCGGCTGTACCCTGCCATTAGCCAGGGCACCCCTGATGCCACTCCTGCCTCCCCCACCCTCTCCTGCCTCTCACTGGACGTGGGGGGCTCTCTGCCCACTGAGCCGGGGGGTCGCCGGCTCCGAGCCTCCCGCAGCCTCCACTGCATGTTCTCGGTTCCTGAGCACGGCCCGGCCGGGCTGCGGCACAGCCTCTCCAGCACGCCCCTCGCTGATGCCGGCCCTGGCACCCCAAAAGCAGAAAGTGGCTTGCCAGGGCCGGCAGCAGCCCCCCAGACCCCTCGGGAAAGCTCATTTGAGGACCTGGAGCGATTCCTGGCGTCACCTGAGGGCTGGGCCCCTGGAGAGCCCCCAGCAGGCCCCGGGCAGGAGGTGGCATTGCCGGAGCTGTTGAAGGGCATCGTGCGGGACATCCACAACGCCATCGGTGAGGGACAGCCCCTGGCATCAGGGAGCCCCACGGTGGGCTCTGGGCAGGGAGTGTCCCTGTCTGTGGGCTCTCAGGGGAGTGGAGGGGACCCCCTGCACCCCGGGGTGCACTCGGGGTGCAGGGTGGGGAGGGCTGTGGTGGGGCTTTCCTGAGCGTGCTGCGGTAACTTGTCCCTTCCCAGACAGGCTGCTGGCCCTGACGCTGTTGGCCTTCGAGGGGCTCACCACAGCTGCCGGCAAGGACCAGTGCCTGGCCTGCCTGGAGGAGGCCTTCTTCCCCCCACTGTGGGCCCCGCTGCTGGCCCTCTACAGGTACTGGGGACAGGATGGGACTCCTCTAAGCTCCCCCCAGCCCTCTCCCCGGCAGACCCTTCACTTCTCTGCCATCAGGAGCGTGCTCCGGCCCCGTGAGGCAGCCCTGGCTCGCAGCATGGAGCGGCACCGGCACAGCAGCCCTTCCGAGCTGGGGCTGGCCTCCCGACTCTGCCCCACGGCCCCCGGCTGCCCCCCGTACGCATCGGCTGTCCAGGACCTGCGCCTCATCCCACTGGAGACCTGTCCCCGCAGGAAGCTCGACTGCATCGGTGTGTGGCTAAGGGGGAAGGTCTGGGATGGCAAAAGGAGTTCTAGGGGTTCGCAGGGTGACTCTTAGCAGCTGCTCTGTGCCATCCTGGCTTGGATCAGCACTAGTGTGGCAGCAGGACTAGGGCAGGAATTGGCCTCCTGCACTTGGCACTGCTGAGGTCGTACCTTGAATCCTGGGCTCAGTTTTGGGCTCCTCACTCCACGAGTCCAGTGTCCAAGAAGGACATTGAGGTGCTGGAGTGTGGCCAGAGAAAGGCAATGAAGCTGGTGAAGGGTCTAGAGCACAAGTGTTGTGAGGAGCACCTGAGGGAACTGGGCTTGGTTAGCCTGGAGAAGAGGAGGCTCAGGGGAGACCTTCTCACTCTCTGCAACTCCCTGAAAGGAGACTGGAGCCAGGTGGGGGTTGGGCTCTTCTGCCAAGGAACAAGTGATAGCACAAGAGGAAACAGCCTCGAGTTGCACCAGGGGAGATTTGGATTGGATATTAGGAAGAATTTCTTCCCCAAGAGGGTTATCAGGCATTGGCCCAGGCTGCCCAGGGCAGTGGTGGAGTCACCATCCCAAGAAGCGTTCAGAAAATCTAGAGGTATGGTGCTTGGGGCCATGGTTTAGAGGTGGAGATGTAGTGTTGGCTGGATGGTTGGACCTGGTGTTCTCAGAGGTCTTTCCCAACCATAATGATTCTATGACTTTATGATCCCAGTGCGAGCCCTGCGTGGCATCTGCGAGTGTGCTGAGGAATACTGCGGCACCCGGGACAGCCGCAGCCCTGCCTTGGCTGCCATGTGAGTGGGGGCGGCACAGGGGCAGCCAGCCCCTGGGGGCTGGGGTGGGGCTGGTGGTCATCATTGGTGGTGTGGCTGGTGGTTCTTGTGGCAGGTGGAGTGGTGGGGCTGGAGGTTATTGTTGCCAATGGGGTGATGAGGCTGGAAGTTCCTATTGCTGGTGGGGCTGGTGGTTCCCATTGCTTGTGTGGTGGTGGGCTGAGGGTTCTTATTGCTGGGGCAGGGGCTGGAGGTTGCCACTGTTGGTGGGACTGGGGTTCCCATTGCTGATGGGGTGTCATGGCTGGTGGCTGCCGTTGCTGATGTGGCTGACAGCTGCTGTTGGTGTCAGCGGGGCAGATGACCTGCTGCCCATCCTGTCCTACGTGGTGCTGCAGACGGGGCTGCCCCAGCTGCTGTCCGAGTGTGCTGCCCTGGAGGAGTTCATCCACGAGGGGTAGGCACCGTTGGGGATATTGGGCCGCGTGGGTAGCCATGGGTTATGGTCTCCCAGTGATACTGATAATCCTGGCCATGGTGGCACGGGGACCTTGGTGCTGTCCTAGCCGTGCTGTCACAGTGTTGGTGATGCATCGGTGTGGCTGTGTGACAGGTACCTGATTGGGGAGGAGGGCTACTGCCTGACGTCCCTGCAGAGCGCCCTGTCCTATGTGGAGTCCCTGCAGTGAGGAGGTCCCAGCGAGGACCTTCCCCACACCCACGGCCAGGTGATGCTCCCGCGGGGGGAATGTCCGGGGAAAGGGTCCCGGGAGGTGGTCCAGGGGCGCCGCTGCGCCTTCCGTCCTTCAGGGGGCGCTGTCGGCGAGGCCTGAGCCCCGCCCCTCTTGGTGACGCCTGCTGCCGCGGTGGGCGTGGGGCGGGAAGCGGAAGGAGAGAGCGGGGCTGGCAGGTGGGGGTCACCGGGAGCGGGGGAAACCGATACCGGGGAGCATGGCCGGGGGTGCGGATGGACTTGGGGGGGTGTGGTGGAAACCGGGAACAGGAAGTATGGCGAGGGAGGGGCGGAAGGAACCGCAGTATGGCAGGGCCAGTGACCGAAGGGAACCGGTCCTGGGGGGAGCATGGAGTGGGGACGGGACACGGATCGTGGAAGTATGGTCAGGGCGGACCGGAGGGAACCAGGCCTGGGGAGCATGGCCGGGGCTGGGGGCGAACCGGGGCAGGGGTGACAGAGCAAATCGGACCCGGGGGGCCATGGCGGGGAGGAGGGGGATGGGCCATGGACCAGAGGGAACACAGCAGAGAGTGATAACACCGGGGAAAACCAGACCCTGGAGAGCATGGCAGAAGGGACGGAGGAACCGGGAGCAGGGGAGTGTTGGGGGAGTGTGGGTGTCTTAGGGGGAACTAGGCCCAAGGAGGGTGTATAGCAAAGTGGAGAACACACACCGGAGGGACCCAGGACCAAGGGAGCAAGCACAGCAGGGAGGCCTGAAAAGTCCTGGTGTTGGGTGCTGAGGCCTTGGCAAGGAGCAGGGGATGGTGTCTGGGTGCCAGGTGTGAGGAGCTATGGCAGGAGCTGACATTGCTGTACCCCCAGGATGTGTGCGGGCTCGGCACTGCAGCAGGAGTACCGGCAGGAGTACCGGCGCTGCCTGGAGCAGGAGTTCTATCAAGGCCACGCTGGGGCCTGCTCCGACCCCTCCATGGCCCAGCGGCTGCGGCAGCGGCTGCAGCAGGAGCCAGCGTTGCTGGAGGCTCTGCAGGAGGACGGCCCTGCCATGGTGGCCCGTGGGCTTCAGGGCCACTCGGACCTGGGGCTGGCACTGGGGGGCCTGGCCAGAGCCTTCCAGCTGCTGGAGACAGCAGCCATCAACCTCTACCTCTTCCCCTGGCGCAAGGAGTTCGGCACTGTCCAGGTAAGGAGCCACGCTGGGAGGACACACGGGGACTGCTGGTGGGGTTTGGGGTGCAGGGTGTCTCTAGCCATGTCCCTGCTCTCCTTGCAGACCTTCTCCGGGGCCTACGTGCACTCTCTGCGCCCGGCGCTCCCTGAAGCTGACCTGCTGCGGAGTTTTGGCCGGCTGGGCTATGAACAGTGTGACCAGCACTGCCTGACCGTCTGCAGGCCACTGCCTGGGCCTGACCTGCTTGCTGCTGCCTGTGGCTTCTTTGCTTGCCGCCTGGAGTGCGAAGTCCTGGTGGAGGTGGTGGCTCGGCTGTGGCCACGCCGGCTGCGTGCTGAAGAGCTACTGGAGGCTCGAAGGCTAGCTGGGGATGTGGAGGCCTGCGTAGAGCTGCTGCAGCGGCTGGGGACGCAGCATGAGGTGGCTGCTGCCTGCAGTGACCCTGCTGTGGATCTGTACCAGGAGACACCGACTGGTCCTGTGGACAAGGGGGGAGAGGACATGGGCCCCTCAGCACTGCGGAAGGACCCCAGCAGCTGGGACCACTGCGGAGATGGCAAGAGCAAGCAGGAGGCAGTGCCCTCTGTGGGTGACCACAACCTGGACACCTCCTCTCACCTCATCATGGAGCAGGAGCTCAGCAGAGCTGACAGAAGCCCCCAGGTGCTGGGGGAACCCCAGGATTTGCCCCCCACTGCTCCCCAGGAAGCTTCTGAGCTGCCCTGCTACCAGCTGCATTCCTGCCTGCGCCGGGGCACACTGCCCTCCTACTGCTGCACCACTTGCCAGCAGCTCCACGCTGGCAGCTGCACAGCTGGGCAGGCCTGCCGCAGCCGGCACCGAGGCCAGGAGCTGCGCAGCGAGCGGCAGCAGCGGCTCTGGCTGCAGCGGACTGAAGTGGACATGCTGCTGGCCGATGGCTCCAGCCCCTTGTCCTAGCACCGCAGCTGGAGGGCGATGGGGACAGCTAGAGTGGAGCCTGAGGGACATCAAACACCCTGTGGGGGCTCCAGCCCCGCTGCTCCTGCTGTAATCAGCTCAGTGCATCCCAGTAAAGTGTGGCTGCCTCGCAGTGTGGTCTCATCCTGCCCTGCTTTGGGGAGGGGGGGTGGTAAGGGGAGCAGAGCCCGATTCTGGGGAAGGGACATAGCCATGGTGCCATCTGATTCTGTGTCACCCTGCAGGAGCAGCTCTCACTTGCCAGAAGAGTGAGGCCAGGCTCTGTTTTAGGGAGGCAGAGACCAAGGGTGTCCTTGTCCCTGAGGCTTCTTCGATGTGGCACAAGGCAGGCAGAGCAAGGCCTCAGCTTCTCCCAACCCACCTGCAGCTGAGGAATGAGGCCATTCACTCCCCACTGCTGCTGCCAGAAAGTGCTTTTATTGACAGCAAAGTTTGGGTTACAGAGGGCCCTGAAGACACAGAGCTGGCCCAGCCAGCACCCTGGGCATTCCCCAGGCTGTTTCTCCTCTCTTCTGCCCCTGCTGCTGGTGTGTTTGCCCAGCCCCAGACTGGAGCCTGCCCAGTTGTGGGGCAAGAGATGTGCATTGAAGAGTTTGGCTGCAGTACTGCCTTGTCATCCCCACACTGGTGCCAGGAGGGGAGTTGAATCGGGAGCCATCCTGGGAAGGGATGGAGCCCACCCCAGCACTGGTGCTGTTGAGCTGAGGAAAGCCATCCTGGCTGGCGTGGCTATGCTGACTCCAGTGGGATGGAGCTCAGGGCTTGCTGCGCTTGGCCTGGCTCTCGGTCCCTGCGCCGGCAGCAGCTGCTCGCTTGTTGCGGTGGTGGGGGAAGGTGGGCATCAGCTCTGGCTCACAGGCTGGTGGGGAGAGAGGGGGTCAGCAAGGCCCTGAGCACCCCAGCCCTGCCCCATGGAGGGGGGCGATTACTCACGCAAGGGCTTCTCCTTGAAGTAGGAGCTCTCCAGGCTGTCCTTCGCAGTGGCCCTGCAGGGACAATGGGACATGGCAGGCACTGACCTGGCCCCAGCTCTGGGGACAGCTGTGACACAGGCAGCTCCCTCCCTGGGCGGGTTATCCTAGAGGTCTTCTGGTTGAAAAAGACCTTTAAGATCATCAAGTCCAACCAGCACTGCCAGGTCACCACTAAACCATGGCCCTCAGCACCACATCTCCAGGGCTTTTCAACCCCTCCAGGGATGGTGACTCCACCACTGCCCTGGACAGCCTGGGCCAGGCCTTAACAACCTTTTTGGGGAAGAAATTGTTCCTCATGTCTAACTTAAACCTCCCCTGGCACAACTGGAGGCTGTTTCCTCTCATCCTGTCATTTGTTCCTTGTTCTTGGGAGAAGAGATCAACCCCCAACTCACTCAAACCTCTTCTGAGGAGGTTGTAGAGAGTAAGAAGGTCTCCCCTGAGCCTCCTTTTCTCCAGGCTAAACAACCCCAGGTTTCTCCCCATCCTGCCCACACTGAGCTGCCGCTGGCTCTTACCGCTTCTTGGGATCGTACATGAAGAGGAAGTGGAGCAGTCGCAGCCCAGCCTCTGACAGCCAAGGGAACTTGTGCTTGAGGTTGTTGTAGGGCTGTTTCCGCAGAGTGTACTGAGTGGCCAGGGGCAGCTTGGAGAAACCCTGTCAGGGGTTGGAGCATGAGGTGCAGGCAGGGATGGGGAGCAAGCAGGCAGGGAGCAGGGGAGGACTCTCACTGGCCAAATGTTCTCGTTGGGTGTCCCCAGCAGCTGCACGATGAGGTCGATCTGGTGGATCTCAGAGGTGCCTGGCAGCAGCGGCTTATGGGCCAACAGCTCAGCGAGGATGCAGCCCACAGCCCTGCAGAGCCACATACAGTGGAGGCAGGAGCAGCCTCTTCATCAACCCCTCTCCATGGGTTTGCAGCCCCTGCCCAGGTCCTCTCCTGCCCTCCCCTTACCACATGTCGATGCTGGTGGTCTGTGTTGTCATGCCCAGCAGCAGCTCGGGTGCTCGGTACCTGTGGAGGGGACGACACCATCTCAAGGAGACTGTGTTGAGGCCACTCCCATCACCCTGGGCCAGCACTGCCCCAACACGCTGACCTCTCACCAGAGCGTGACGACTTTGGGGGTCATGGGCTTCGGCGGCATCCCGTAGGAGCGTGCTAGCCCGAAATCAGCTGCAACAGACTCGGGATCAGGAAAGAGACAAAGCTCCTTGCTCCGACAGCAGCACAGAGCAGAGGGAGCCTGGCTGGCAGAGGTACGGGACAGCTGCCGGGGGCTCACCTATCTTCACACAACCTTCGTCAGTCATGAGTAGGTTGGACACCTTCAGATCCCTGTGGAGGAACGGAGAGCGGCTGGTCAGTGCCATCCTCCAGGCATGGCTCCTCCTGTCCCTGAGCTCACAGGCACATGCAGAGTCCCAGAGCTGAGCCAGCAGGAGGAGAAGCAAGTCTCATTGTTCAGTGGCCTCCCTGCCCTGTAACTGCTCCCACACAGAGCCACCGATTTGCACCAAACCCCCTCCCAGCGCTGCCGTTTGCTCCCAGAATCCCTGTGGGAGTCTAAGGGATCAGCAACCTCCTGTCAGCCCCTTCTCCACACATCCCCTTTCCCAGCATGTCCATCCTGCTGCTCCCACCTGTGGATGATGTAGTTCTCATGGAGGTACTGCAGGCCCTTGAGGACTTGCAGGATGATGCACTTCACCTGGAGACAAAGGACAGGAGCACTGACCTCTGTGATGGCAGCACCAACGAGACAAACCCCCAGAGGTCAAACCCAGTTGGGTGTCCTACAGTCTGCCCCAACTATCAGTGCTCTGCAACATGTCAGGCCCTGTGTCCTCCCACTGTAGCTCACAGGCTGTCTAAGGACATGCTTCCTCCCAGCTCTGGTTCCTTGCCAGTTTGCTCCAGCCCAAAATCCAGTCTGGAAAGTCCCTAGAGCATTGTGTAAGGATTACCTCAGCCCAGGCTGCCCACACAGCCCAGGAATCCTGGCTCACACAGCATGCTTTGGCCCTGCTGAAGGGCCAGGGAGTCCACAACAGTGGCCAGTGCGTTCTGGCTAGAGTGGCAGCACTGTCTCAGAGGTGGCAGACCTAAAGCCCAGACCAACCTTTACCTGAGCCTCTGAAAAAGGTGTCTGCATGTTCTCAAGAAGGCTGGCCAGGTCCTGCTCACAGTAGCCCATCACCAGGAAAATACTGCCACAGAGAAGACAGTCAGGAGCCTCCCCAGGACAGCACTCCAGTGTCCCCGCACAGATCTGTGCTATGAGAGAAGCTCAGGGGACTGAGAAGGGACTGAGAGGCTGGCAGGGCAGGAGGAGCAGGATGGAGAAGGAACTATCACCTCTCCAGATGGTTCCCTACAACCACCTCCTTCAGCTCCACGATGTTGGGGTGCCGAAGCTCCAGGAGCAGGGTGATCTCCCGCAGGCTGCTGATGGGCATCCCTGCAGAGAGCAAGGGCTGCGCTGCACCACTGCCTCAAGCAGGGGCTGGGACACTTGCAGCCACAGGAGCTCCCCTGCTCCTCCATTACCATCTTTCTCATTGTCCATCCGCACCTTCTTCAACGCCACGATCTCATCTGTCAGGGTGTCCCGGGCCCGATCTGGAACAGCAGCACAGGCCACGTGCTCAGCACCAGCAGATACACATTGGTTTTATTAGGAGCCAGCAGGACCCTTGTGCTGCTGAGCCTCTTCTCAGCCTCAGTCACACCACAGCACCCCCCACCTCAGCCACTCTGCCAGGATGTGGGTAGATGGGCTGCAGCCCACCCAGGAACTGGCTCTGCCCCAGGCCTGGAAAGAACATCCAGCACCACACTCACACACTATGCCATAGGTGCCCTCTCCAATCCGATTCAGCTTCTCAAACTCCTTCACGCTCCGGCATCTTCCCAGCTGGAACCAAAGAGACACATCTCAGGTGAGCACTAGGTGCAGGGTTGCCCTTGGAAATTTCTCACCAACCCTGTCAGGGACACGACCTTGAGGACAGACTAAAGTCTTAACATCCAGCCCTCTCCTGGGGTGCTGCTCTGGTGCTTACAAGCAAACAAGTGTTCCTGATGCATCACAGACACATTGGCTGAGGTAGCGGCTGGCGCAGTGCTACTCCTCCAGCCCTAGGACACCATCCCTCTCACCATCTCCGTGCTCAGGAGTCCTCCTGCCCCACGCACAGGCTGCTCCCAGCCGGCGGGCCTGGTCTGCAGGCACCACACGCTGCCTAGCTCCCTCCCCGCTCCCAGGGGAACTCCACTACTTGAGGCGACCACGGGCACAGGGACAATCCCCCCTCGCCTCAGCAGGCCCCAGGCCTATCCTCACCCTAGCGCCTTGCGGCCTCTGGGACCCTCACCCCACCCCAAACACCTCCGGAAGCGCAGGGCCCGCGCTCCTCAGGCCCACACGGTGCCGACCCCTCACCCGGTCAGCCGCCGGCACTTCGAAGAAACCCTCTCCCCGCAACCGCCGCAATCGCAACGGCTCCAACTCCCCTTCCCCGGAGCATCCCTCCGCCATGTCTCTTCACGCAGGCACCGTGACGTCATCGTCCCTGCGTAGTGATGCAACACTCAAGGCCGCGCCCCACACGCAGGCGCGGTCCCTCCCGCCTCCTGACGCCCATCTCCGGCCCCTAGCAACGGTTACTAGGCACGGATTGGGTCTGGGCGGTGCCCGTCAGAGCCCTTATGGCCCCGCCCCGTGGAGTCTCGGNGGGGTTCTGCCGTGCCGGGGTTTGTGTGAGGGGGTTGGAGCTTGTCCTGGTGGGCGGGGGCGTGGTAGGGGCCTGCGAGGGTCCGGGACGGGGCTGGAACCGGCCCCGGTCACCGGTCCCGACTTCCGGTCCCAGCCCCGGTGTGCCGTCCTTGAGGCTATCCTCTCCTTCCTTTCTAGACACGCTCTTCCAGCTGAAGGTGAGGACAGCAGCAGGCTCTCCGCCTCTTCTCCGTCACCTATCTCCGGTCCTGGAGGATTGGTGACAGTGTCCACCTCTCCGGGAGGAGCCTAAGCACTGTTCTGCTCGCTGTCTCACGCCTTGTTGGGGCTTCTCCCACGGCCCCGTACCAGTGGGAAGCCCTGGTCTTCGGAGATCGGGGCGGGACGGGTGATCCCGGAGCCCCGCCGATGCCGGTGGCTGCGGGAAGAGGGAGCCCGTTAGCCGGGTTTGTCCTGCAGCACAGCCATCCCCGGCGTTTCCCTTCTGGGAAATGGGTAAAAGGGACTTCTCGGTTTACCGGGAGTCTCCGGTCCTTAGGGGATGGGGTTTGTCTTCCTGTAGCCAGAGGATCGGGGCAGCCTTGGCCGGTGTTGGGTGTGGGGAGGCGACTGGGGCTTCGCTCCCTGCTCCGGGTCCCTGGTTCCTAGCACTAACCTGGGGCTTTCTCCGCAGTTCACAGCGAAGCAGTTGGAGAAACTTGCCAAAAAAGCTGAGAAAGATTCCAAGGCTGAGCAAGCCAAAGTCAAAAAGGTGAGTGGGAGCTTGCCCTGAGCACGGAGCCGGGGATCCTGCCTTGTTGCACCGAGGGACTGGGCAAAAGGGCAAATTCCTGCAAGTGTTTTGAACCCCACCCTCGGCTCTGGGCTCTGCCAGGCGGCTGCGGTCTGTCCCTGTGACACCAGAGGGAGGCAATTCCTCCTTAAGGCTGTACTCGGCGTTCCAAGGGACACGGCAGAGCTGTTTCCTGCTGGAAACCTCTCCAGCAGGAGAGGAACCTGCTTGTTGCTGAACCTGCAGTGGATCCTCTGTGCCAGCAGTTGCCCTTTGCCCTTCCAGGCCCTTCAGCAGAAGAATGTGGAGTGTGCTCGTGTCTATGCAGAGAATGCCATCCGCAAGAAGAACGAGGGCCTCAACTGGCTGCGCATGGCCTCCCGCGTGGACGCGGTGGCCTCCAAGGTGCAGACAGCAGTGACGATGAAGGGGGTAAGAGCTCTTCCTCTCTTTCTCTCTGCCTCAAACCATCTCGGTCTTCCTTGTCCCCAAGAAGAATCCTGCCAAGCCATGGAGATAGCTCAGGTCCTCTCAGGCAGGTTCAGCCTTGGAAGAACCTCTTTGGGGTGGCCTTGCAGTGGGACTGCTTTGTCAGGGAGTATGTCTGGAAGGGAAGGGGAGAACAGCCTCAGGGATGGTGCTCCAGGGGCTCGAATTGAATCCTTAACCTGTGGCTGCACAGAGGGAGAGGCTCGTGGTGTGTGTGAGGGTGGTGGACTGGGGCCCAGAGAGCTCCCTGAGGTCTTCAGCAACTGCATGTGGCTGGAGAAACCTTCAGCCTGGCTGAGCCTGCAGGGAGCTAACATCTGGTGAGCAGACAGAGCTTGTCTTGCCCTGTAGTGCTGCTGTGAGCACCAGAAATGCTGGGGTCTCCCCCACAGCCCTGGGCTGTCCTCTCAGCTGTGGTGTTTCTTGCCTTTGGGGAACATCCATGAAGCAAATCTCCTTTTGCAGGTGACAAAAAACATGGCCCAGGTGACCAAGGCTTTGGACAAGGCTCTGAGCTCCATGGACCTGCAGAAGGTCTCTGCAGTGATGGATAAATTCGAGCAGCAAGTTCAGAATTTGGATGTTCATACGTCGGTAAGTGCCGGGGGCCTCTGAGGGGTCTCTGCTCTCTGTGAATCATCACAGGCTGCCTCCCAGATCCCAGCTGTAGCTCAGGCTCCTACAGCAGTGACTGTTCCCCTTGGGAACTCCAGCCTCCAGAGTGGGGAACCCCCTGAGCTGGTCACACTGCTCTCTCCTCTGCCTTTGAGTGATAGAAGAGGTGTTGGGGAAGACACATCTCTGCTGTCTGACAGGGAAGGAGCTTGCTGTGCAGAGAGGTGAACATGGGAGATGGGGAGAAGATGGAAGGTAGCTGGTCCTGTGTTGTAGTGAGCTGTTCCTCATGAGGGTCTGTGGCAGAGCCAGACCTTAGAATCAGAGAATTGTGGCATTGTTTTAGTTGGAAAAGATCTTTGAGACCATCAAGTCCAACTGCTAACTAGCACTGCCAGCTCACCACTAAACCATGGCCCTCAGCAACGCATCTCTATAGCTTTTCAATCCTTCCAGGGATGGAGACTACCAGTGCCCTGGGCAGCCTGGGCCAGGCCTTGACAACCCTATAGGGGAATAAATTGTTCCTCATGTCCAACCTAAACTTCCCCTGGTACAACTTGAGGCTGTTTCCTCTCCTACTATTGCATGTTCTTTGGGAGAAGAGCACAGCCCCCACCTGGCTCCAGCCTCCTCTCGGAGCTGCAGAGAGTGAGAAGGTCTCCCCTGAGCCTCCTCTTCTCCAGGCTAACCAACCCCAGTTCCCTCAGCTGCTTCTCACAACACTTGCGCTCTAGACCCTTCCCCAGCTTCACTGCCCTTCTCTGGCCACACTCCAGTACCTCAATGTCCTTCCTGGACTGAGGAGCCCAAAACTGAGCCCAGGGTTCAAGGTGTGGCCTCACCAGTGCTGAGTCCAGGTTAATGATCTCTGCCGTAGTCCTGCTGCCACACTAGTGCTGACATGCCTGTCCTGGCAGCTCTGCTGTTGGGCTTGAGGCTGTCCTGGCTGCAGAAGCCAATGGTGATGTGGGATCCGCAGATGATTCTTTGGGAGAAGCCAGGCTGAGTGGCTTTGCCCATGGGGCAGGGTGACAAGCTATCTCCACTACAGGTCATGGAGGACTCCATGAGCTCTGCCACCACGCTGACCACGCCGCAGGAGCAGGTGGACAGCCTCATCGTCCAGATCGCCGAGGAGAACGGCCTGGAGATCATGGACCAGCTCAGCCAGCTCCCCGAGGGAGCTTCAGCCGTGGGGGAGAGCTCCGTCCGCACTCAGGAAGATCAGCTGTCACGGAGGTCTGTCCTCTCCCCCTCCTTCCCCTTGTGTCCAGGCAGCTGGAGTCCTTCCCCGGGACCCCTCAGCGGTGAGAAGGGCACCGCTTAGCCCGTCATGGCCAGTCGGGTGGGTGCTGAGCTCCTCCTCTCAGGCTGGAGCTCAGCAGTCCCGGTGGTACCCTGCACAGGCAGGGGAGGTGGCCTGGGGATGGGGGAGGCTTCTGGCACTTGTCAGTGAGTTTTCATCGCCGAGGTGCAGAACAGTCTCCTCCTGCTCTGTGCTCACCCTCCCGCAGCTGCTGCTGCTCCGGAACGCTTGGCGCTGACCTTCAGACAGCTCCGGGAACAGGCTGCTTCCCTGGAACTGCCCCAGGAGCTGATCAGCTTCCTCTCCCCGCTCCTTCCCCACGCAGCTCCCACCGAGGTTCTGCTGGGGATGGTCCCTGGATTGCAGGGTCTTTCTGGGGACAGCCTCTAGGCTTGTGGGGTCCATCTAGGGATCGTCCCCAGGCTGTGGGGTGGCTGTCCTGAGAGCTGGGGTCAGCCCTGGGAGAGGGACCAGGCTGGTTGCAGTAGTGAGGCACCCAGAAGAGGAGCCAGGAAGCCTTCCTCTGCACTTCCTCGCCTGTGTTGGTGACAGATGCTCCAAGTTAACCCCAGGCAGCCCTGCCTGCATGCTCCAGGGCAGGATTTCCTGCCCTTCTGCAGAAATGAGGTTTCTGGCCAGAAACATTCCCTCCATGTGCTGGCTGAAGGGTCTTCCTGGGTCACTGCCGTTTCCTGCTGCCCTCACATCCTTTCCCTCTCGTGCTCTCCCTTCCAGGTTGGCTGCCTTACGGAATTAACGTCTCCCATGGCCCCTGGGGACTGCAGCCCCTCACCAGTGGAACGGTGTGTGGGGTGGAGGGGCATGGGACCCCTTCCCCACCTCCTCTGCATCATCTTTACTCTGAGCCACCAGTCCTCCAGCAGCACGTCCCTGGCCCTGCCTGCATTTTGACTCTTCTGTTGGGCTGTGAGGGGGCTGGAGGTGGTGGTGATCCTGGCAGGGGGGTTCTGGGCAGAGATAGCCTCTCCAGGGGCTGGAGGAATGCTTTGCTGGGTCTCATTTCAGGGTGTTTTTCGTTTGAGAGTTGCTGCTGGTTTCTGGCAACGTCCCACTCCTGATTTAACACTGAAGGAACCCTTCTGGAGGTGGGTTGGGGGGGTGTCATGGGGTGCTGCTCACCTGACTCTCCTCTGTACATAGTACCCCTCTGTCCTTGGCTGTTTGAGGCCACGTCTCTGAGCTGTCTTCTCTTCTGGCTCTGCAGCAAGGAGCTGTTTACAAGGAGCTGGGAGGTCCCCACGGGGCTGCCTCCCTGGCCCAGTGCTTTGGGAAGGGTTGTTTTCCTGGCTGCAGTGTTTCTGGGAAGGTTTGTGCCTTGCAGAAAGGGGAGGTCACACTGTGACATCTCTTCCCTCACCAGAGCTGAGTGCCCTGTGTGCAGGCTTCACCTCACCTATCCCTAGCTCCTTGTCCTGCTGGGCCAAGCCTCCCTGTGCCACAAAGTGACCTTTGAGATGCTTCTCCTGCCCTGTGCAAGCCCTGTGTCTGTGTGTAAATCCCTGTCTCCAGCTGCTTGCCAGCTGGAAATGATTCTCCAGGCCCCAACCTCCCACGTGGACCAGTCCCTGCCCCACATCCAGTGGCTGGGAGCGGATTGCAGCAGCTTCCATCCCTATCCCCATGGGGTGGCAGCTGTGGTGGCCACAGCTTTGTCCCCACATGTCCCCCTGCAGCAGGATGGGCGTGACAGTGAACGCTAAACCCCCCTGAGAGTCTGGTGGTGGCTCGTCCCCTTGTGATCTGCTGCTCTTGCCTCTCTGCTGTCCTCATCTTGCCATGTTTTCTCCTTGTTTGGGGTGTGTTGCCTGGCTGGGTGAGGAGGAGCTGTTCCCCTGCCCCCTCCTCCCCCCCTCATCCTGGGGAAATGTGGCTGCTCCTGCCTTGGAGCCTTCCCCCCGGGGCTGAAGGCTTCTGTGCCGCTTCTGCTCTGTGACTCCCAGCACCGCTAGGGTCATGGGAAGCTCTGGAGTGTCGGGAAGCTTGGGGTGCTGGATTCATGGGAAGCTCTGGGTTGATGGGAAGCTCGAGGTGCTGGGTTGATGGGCAGCTCTGGCTTGATCAGAATCTTGCCGGGAAGGAAATGCCATTTCCTTTGGCTGTCCCGCGGAGGAACTTTAACCTCCTCCCTGCGGGCTGTAACCGGAGCCGTGCTGCTCCCGGTCCAGCAATGCTGAGCTGGGCTGTGTGCAGCCAGGGGCTGGGAGCTGCTCCCATTTAGTGCTTTTAAAGGGAATTTCAAGGCTTGTTCAGCTGCTGGTTTGGGGCTGTGCTGCAAGGAGGGGAGGGAAGCGTGGGGAGGTGGGAGGCAGCCTCCTGCTTCTCGGTAAGTGGGACAGGACTCACTATGGGCCAGGGGCCACCTCCCTAGCACACAACACAAACACTCCTCCCTCTTTTAATGATACTTTCTGAGCTCAGTGGCCTTGGCAGCCTGTGTCTACTGACCGACAGAGCCTTCTTCCCCAGCGCGGGGTGGGGACTGAGGAAGAGCAAGTGGCCTTGGGCTACCAAGTCATTGTGCACGGTGGAGCTTGGATCTTGTGCCACTTCCCAGTGCAGGAGCCCTCGCCGAGATTTGTACTGGGGCCACTGCCTCCTGCTCCCTGGAGTGGGTGCCACGCATGGGGCTGGGGGCTGGGATGTGCCCCAGTGGCATGGGGAGCCCCTGCCCTGGAAAAGCTCCTTCTTTTTGCCTGATGTTTCTCTGTGGTTTCATTTCTGTGTTTTTTAAAGCTTGTCTCGTTTGCCTTTTTCTTCCCCAAACCCTTGTTTCTGCTGTTTTAAATAAACAATCAACCCCTGACTCTCCCTTGTGCTGTGTCCAGTGGCCCTGCAGTAACAAGGAGGTCCACGGGACCTTCTGTGCCATGGCTGTGTCCTGATGGTTGTGACAGAGAACTCACTGCCAAGGGATTGCTGTGGGGCTGAGGTGGGGAGGAGGAAGATGCTGCTGCTGCTGCTGCTGCTGCTGCAGCCTCCTCTGACCCAGGGGAAGGGAAAGTGTAACCTGCAGAGCTCCCCGGAGGCGGGGACACTGCCTCCAAGTCATGGGGGAACCAGAGTGAGCTGCTGCAGCCCTGGTGCAGCCATCACCGGTTCAGGGAGGAAGGGGCAACCAGCTCCAGTCAAGCTTCTTTCCCCAGGGTGGCTTTGAGGCTGCCCCACCTCCCTGTGCTGTTCTCCAGACCTCTCCTCAGCCCCTATGGGGAGGAGGTTGGGTTCCCCAAAGGGAGATCCCTGCACCTTGTAAATCTCATGGGACCAGCCCTGGTGCTTTCCACCCTGCTCTTACCATCAGCACCCACCAGCAGCAGCTTCACCACCAGGGACGATGGCTGCGATCTACTGTGGTGGCCACAAGGGCAAGGGGTGGCTATGTCCTCCCCATGACAGTCTTCTCCTTGTGCCCATCCCTTCCCCTGTGCCTGTCTTCTCTCCATGCCCATCCCTTGCTATGCCCCTCTTCTCCCCATGCTTGTCCCTTCCCCGTGCCTATCTTGTCCTCAAGCCCATTCCTTCCCCATGCCTATCTTTTCCCTGTGCCCATCCTTTCTCCATGCCCATTCCTTCCCTGTGCCAGGCTGGCAGCCAGGGCTCTGTGCCTCAGCCAATTTGTGAATGCCACAGGAAGATGGTTCTCCTGCTCCTCCTGCCTGTTTTCCTGGTGCCCAAAGCCGCCTCCGCTCCGAAGACAGGCTGTTCCCAAATGTGAGAGGAAATTGCTAAGAAGATAATTGAGTAGCCAATTAATTAGCTATGATTAATGGAAGCATCCTGCAAGGCAGCCCTACAGCCACCCTGGCCATGTGTGTTACAGGGATGTGTCATTCCTGGTGTAGTGACAGCTTCCTCGGGGTGGCTCCTACACCTCTGCCTGGTCAGCTGGGATGGCTGGGTATGTGCCAGGGTGGCCTATCACCACCAGGTAGGAGCAGGCTAAAGAGGTTGGGATCCCCACAGGATCCTGGTGTGGACACAGGGTGCCAGTGTGGTCAGTGACATGCTACAGTGGCTCATTGCCTCATGCCAGGAGAAGGAGAATGGGGTTGGGGGGTCCCTGCAGGGTCTCAGTGAGGATGCAGGGTGCCATTATGGCTGGTGTCATGCCAGGGTGGCTCATGACCGCCGGGTAGGAGCAGGCCAATGGGGCTGGGGGTCCCCATGGGGTCCCAGTGTGGGCACATGCTGCCAGGAGTGCTCAAAGCTTTATTTCACACGTGATTCCAGTGGGAAGGGGCAGCAGGATTGTGCCCAGTACCAGTAGCCACCAGACCAGCCACCAGCATCCTACGAGGACTATGGCAAGTGCTGGGACCTGGTGCTAGGCGAGCAGGGAGCAGAGCAAGGCCAGCACCAGTGCCAGGGCTGCCGGTGCCAGCCGAGCTGTGCTGGCACTTGTGGGGTACCCATAGCTGGTCCTGCAGGTTCCCTCCAGCTCCTCGAAGGCAATGGGTGTCTCGTGGGCAGCTGTGCCCTGCAGTGTCCTCTTCACCTGCCATAGGGACAGGATGGGCTCCTCTGGCACCTTGCATGTCCTAGTGCCACCCCATGCCATCCCAAGCCTTACACGTGCCTCTGCCCCCCTTCATCCCCTGCTCTGCCTGTCCCTGTGCCACTCCATGTCCCCATACCTCCCTGAGTGCCACATGTCCTCATGTCCCACTTGTCTCTGCTGTTCTATATGTTTGTCCCCATGCCCCATTCCTGCTTGTACCTAGTGGTCCCAGTGCTCCCGGTGCCCAGTGCCCCCTGTGTCCCCACGCCTTGTGCCTCCCATGCCCAGTGCTTCCATGCCTGGTTCTCCCCATGTCCAGTGCCCTCTGTGCCCCCATGCCTGGTGCTCCCCATGCCCTAACTCACCTCCTCCACCTGCTTGAAGACACGGAGCAGGTTTTTGGCCAGGGCTGCCTCCACTTCTGCTTCTGTCCAGTTCCTTGCCAGCAGCTCAGCCACCAGCGCAGGGTACGTGGAGACATCCTCCAGGCCAGTGGGGAGCCTGTGCCACCCCACAGCTGGCAGCCATGCCAGTGGCACCCATTTCCTGCATGCCCAGCCACCCACACGGGGCAGGGGAAGAGATCCTGCCCATGGCTAGGGGCACACTGCCCCCTCCCACCCTGCTCCCATCACCCTCTTTACCCCGTGACTCCGTCGTAGTCCCCACCGAAGCCAACAGACTGGAAACCAGCTACCTTCTTCACGTGGTCCATGTGGTCTACAGGTATGGAGGGGCTGAGGTGAGTGTGGCATGGGGGACACTGCCACTCCCAACCTCCAACTGAGCACCCACCTCACCTGCCACGTCAGCCAGAGTGGCTGTGCCACTGCACGTCACATACTCATTGTAGAAGTTGACCATCACCAGGCTGCCCGTGGAGGCCTGGAGGAGAGGTGACCCTGAGCCCCGTGGTCCCCACCACCAAGCCCTTCTCAGGGCCCTCTCTGTGCCCTAGCACTCACCACTGTCTTCAGCACATCGTCAGGCACGTTGCGGTGGTGTGGGCAGAGGCTGTAGGCAGAGGAGTGGCTGAAGATGACAGGGGCTTTGGAGATGTTCAGCACGACCTTCATGGTGTCTACTGAGACATGGGCCAGGTCCACGATCATGCCCAGCCGGTTCATCTCCTCCAGCACTGTCTGCAGGGATGGGGACAGGGACAGGGCAGGTGGTAGGTGGACAAGGGGGTAGGGGAAGCCCCAAATGGGGGGAAACTGTGCTCCCAGGGCACCTCCTGCTTTGCTTAATTACCTGGCATGGGGCTGGGGGGTGCCAGTACCACACCAGTGCAGGGTAGAATCAGAGAATTGTTACAGTTGGAAAAAATCTCTAAAAGATTTAGAGTCCAACTGTTAACCAGCACTGCCAGGTCACCACTAAACCATGGCCCTCAGCAACACAGCTCCAGGGCTTTGAAACCCCTCCAGGGATGGTGACTCCACCACTGCTCTGGTCAGCCTGGGCCAAGCCTTAACAACCCTTTTGGGGAAGAAATTGTTCCTCATGTCCAACCTAAACCTCCCCTGGCACAACTTGAGGCTGCTTCCTCTTGTCCTATCACTTGTTCCTTGGGAGAAGAGACCAGCCCCCACCCAGCTCCAACCCTCTTTCAGGGAGCTGAAGAGAGCAAGAAGGTCCCCCCTGAGTCTCCCTTTCTCCAGGCTAACCAACCCCAGTTCCCTCAGCTGCTCCTCATAGGACTGGTCACCGTCCCTCTCCCTCAGCCCCCACTCACTTTGCCAAAGGATGACAAGCCATGGTGCACACGTGGCTCCTCTCCAGTATCCACCAGCCAGTTGTCAGCCCTGCAGAGCAGGGACACCATCAGGACAGACACACAGAGACCACACCACCACCCCCCCCCAGACACATAACCCCTGCTCAGAGGCATGACCCATCCCCTGCCACATTGACCCTGCAACCCCCATCCCCACCAGGGGCTGCTACCAAGGGGTGTTGCAGCTGTGGGTGAGGGTCATGTAGCGGACACCCAGGCGGTAGAAGGTCCTCAGGACGCCCAAGCTGCTGTCAATGGAATGGCCACCCTCCACCCCGAGGAGACTGGCCACCTTCTTGCTTTGGAAAGCCTGCTCAATACCTGCAGGAGGACAGGGGGCATCAGCTGGGGCGGGCAGCTGTGGGCACCTGCTATGTCCTGGCCCTGTGCCTGCTCACCGATGCTGTCCACCACGCAGGTGAAGGTCTCGGGGTACATCTCACACATGCGGTGCACCACGTCGATCTGCTCCAGCGTGCGCTTCACCGCGTCCTTGTTCTGCGTCTCACAGGGCACGTACACTGACCAGAACTGCCCACCATGTTGCTTGGTGAGTGCTGGGAGATCACAACTGTGCCCGCTGCCCTCCAACCTCCACTGCCCCTGCCTGCCTTAGTGCCCTTTCCAGGGTCCTTGAGCACTCAGGTGTCCTTGCTGCTGCGCCCTGCCCATCCTGCTGCTCCTTGCCGTCTTACCTTCCCTGGTGCTCTCTTCCCGTCCTGGTGCTCTTCCCTGGTGATCCTGCTCACCCTGGTGCCTTCTTAAGTGACCTCCCTGGTTCCCTCTGCCCGCCCTGGTGCCCTCCCCCGTGCCCTCCCCCACTTTGCCATCCCACCTGCCCACCCACGTGCCCTCTGCGCAGTTTGGGGATGTTGGTGTGGGTGTCATTCAGCAGTGTGAGGTTGGCCTCGGGAAGTCTCAGCTGGTTGTTGAACCTTTTGAGGAGCTGCCAGGGCAGGTCATTGTGCCTGGGCAGGGGACAGAGCAGGAGAGAGGGGCTGGTTGTCAGTCCAGCTAGATCCCTGGCTGCCCACCTTCCTGTGTATCTGCCCACTCATTCCCTACTCATCCATCCAACCGTCATCTACCTCCCCACACCCACTGGTCCGTCTCCCCACTCATCTGTCTCCTCTGCCAAGAGCTACCCCAGACACTCTGGCCAGGAGCTGGGGAGAGGTGACCCCCGCAGGGGACAGACCCAGATAGGACCTCCTTTACCAGCTGATAGGAGCCGGGAGGAAGTTGGGGACCCTTACGTGCACTCACACTCAGGACAGCCAGCCCAATATCCCTCCAGCCACCACATCATCATCACCACTGTGGGGACACCACCATTATAGGGATGTCACCATCACCACTGTGGAGATGTCACCACTGTGGGGATGTCACCCTCACCACTGTGGGGATATCACTGCTGTGGGGATGTCACCATCACCACTGTGGAGACGTCACCACCATTGGGACATCACCATTAGCGCACCCCAGGGCATGGCTGGGGAAGCGCTGGGGCCAAGGAGGCACAAGCTACCTCCTACTTCTCCCTTCCTGCATCACCGTCCCCACATCCTCCTCCTCCCCCTGTCCTCTTCCAGGGGCTCTGCCACAGTGGGCTGGCACAGCACAGGGCTGGTGCCATGGAGACACGAGCCTCCAGAGGGTCTTGGCACGAGACTGAGGGCATGACCCCACAGTGCCCATTCTCCCTGAGCAGGAACTTCCCTGGGGCAGCCTGAACCTGGCTTTCCCAACACCCTGCCCTCTCCTGCTCCCTGAGTGCCCGGCACGGGGATCCCCTCAGCTGTGTGACCCTGGGATGCCCGGCATGGGGATCTCCTGGCAGGGCTGTCCCTGTTGGGGTTTTCTCCTTGGGTTTTTCTTCTCAGGATGCTTATAGCCATGGCTCTACCACGGTGGCCACGCTGTGGGGTCAGGCAACCTTTGCTCACCCGTCGATGACTGGCGTGGAGTTCATGATGCGCTCGGCCTCCTCCTGGTACTGCTGCCCGGCGCAGGGCAGGAGCAGGCACAGCACCAACACCAACGCCAGCAGGCTCCCGCCTGGCATCTTCGTCCAGTGGGTGCTGCTGGAAGATGAACTGAGGTCGATCTGCTGCTGTCACCGTGAGCCTGCTGAGTGCAGCACCAGGATGGCTGTCCCTGCTCACCAGCCGTCCCCTCCTCGCTGTAAATAAATAACCAAGAGCCATAGCCCTAACCCCACCCTGGGTGCCCTGTGCCCCAGCCAGCCCTGGCAGCGCCCAGGCACGGTGGGCACTGGGGCAGCACAGCGACTTCCCCCAGCCTGGCCCCGGGTGGCAGAGCGGTGCCGGGGCCTCATGGTAGAGCCGCAGTGACGTTCCCACTCCCTCTAATGCAGCCCAGATTTTTGTGCTGGGAAAGATCCCGTCCCATCCCTGCTTTGGTCTCCCCACGCGCTGGCACCCACCAGTATCCCCCAGCCCCATGCTAGCACCCACCAGCACCCCTGGCTGGGTGCTGGCACCTTGCTGCCAAAGGGCAGGGACTGGCACCCCTGTCCCTCGCTCACCCTGGCCTCAGGACGCTCAGGCAGCTGCTGCCTGCGACGGCTGTGAAATATGCTTTCCGGCTTGCGTGCTGGCGCCGGGGCTGGGACAGGCTCCGGCCACCCCCAAACTACCCCCTGCCATGGCGTCGGGCACTGGGCCGTGGCTGAGAGCCATCACACCCCGCGGCTCCATGGGGAGGCCACCATGGAGAGCATGGCCACGGCGCAGGGCTGTCGACGCATACTAGGCTCCCTCTACGCCACTGTGCTGCCATACGGCTTGTGCAGGGAAACTGAGGCACTCATGGGTCCTCAGCCCAGCTGCCTGTGGTGGGGGCACCCTGGGTGGCTGGTGGTGGCCGTGTTGCCGCATGTGATCAGAGGCACTGCAAGGCTGCTGGCAGCGGCATGGAGATAGCAAGGGAATGGCATCTCCACGTGGAAGTGGCCAACCTTTCTCCTCATGCCAGGATGTGCAGGGATGGGAATCCTTTCCTCTGGCACAGTGTCAACCATGGGGCATGAAGTGAGACTGGCACCCACGGGGTCACCAGGGTGACCTGGCACCCTTCCCACACCCCGAGCCTTGTCCCCCTTGGCTCTCCTGACCACAGCAGTTGGTCTGATGGTGCCATTACCCATCCCGGTAATGTCCCCATCCTGTGGCCATTCAGCAGCCCTCCGGCCCCGCCGGCAGCATTCTCCCGGTGATGGCCCCAGCGTGGCCGGATCCCCAGCAGGAATGTGCCGGCGGGGGGGGGCAGCCTCCTGCCGGCCCGCCAGCCTCCTTCCTCTTTTGCAGCTATATAAGGCCGATCGCCAGCACGTCCTGCACAGTGGCCAAGCCATGGAGCGGATGGAGGTGACCGAGACCTTTGCCGGCATCTCCCTGCCCGGTCACCTCCACACCCAGGAGTCCCTTGGTTTCGCTGCCACCTTCACCTTCCGCTCCACCGACGTGATCATCGCCACTTACCCCAAATCGGGTGAGGGACGGCAGGGCTGGGAGCCAGGAGGGCTCTGGCAGGGAGGGTGGGACAGGGAAGCGACCCAGGTGGGTAGAGGGGGTCACTGGGGCAGGGATAGGACCCCCAGGCTGGAACTGGGGAAGGGTATGGTAGGCTCTGCCCCCGGGGTGCCGGCAGTACTGGGAGCTGCCTGCGTGGCTGGGAGGTGGCTGGGCTTGGTGCCAGCCTCTCCCTGGGCAGAGCCACCCTGGCCACCTCAATCCCTCAGCCGCTGCCCCTCTGGGCACAGCGCAGGGCACCCCCAGCCATCGGCTCCCACCTCCTGCCCTC
>VWZX01000114.1:506873-565705 GCA_013399015.1 Galbula dea | reverse complement strand
GGGGTCAAGAAGGGAAGAAGGGGACAGAAAGGGACAGGAGGGGATGTGAAGAGTCGAGAGGGCATGGAAAGGGACAGGAGAGGTCGGGAGGGGACAAGGGAGGGATGGGAGGGGTCAGGAGGGGGTAGAACGGGACAGAAAAGGACAGGAGAGATCAGGAGCGGACACGAAAAGTCAGGATGGGACAGGAGGAGATGGGAAGAGTCAAGAGCGGATGGGAAGGGGACAGGAGGAGTCAGGAGAGGAGGAGAGGGAACAGAAGGGGACAGGAGGGGTCAGGAGAGGAGGGGAGGGGACAGAAGGGGATGGAAGGGGACAGGAGAGGACGGGAGGTGACAAGAGCCATCAGGAGGGGACAGCATGACCACCAGTGCCCCACTCACGTTCTTGAACTCGCGGAAGGGGACGAACTGGACGATGTCACGCAGGACAGGCTCGCCCTTAGGGGACCGCAGGACCCCATCGTCCCCGTCCAGGATCTGCATGTCGGTGAAGTCAGCGTTGCCCACCCCGACGATGATGATGGACATGGGCAGGTAGGAGGCGCGGACGATGGCCTCCCGTGTGTCTGCCATGTCTGTCACAACCCCATCCGTCAGGATCAGCAGGATGAAGTATTGCTGGGGAGAGGATGGAGGAATGCTCTGGGAAGGTTCTGTCCAGGGCTCGGCTCCCACCTGGCAGCAGCCACAAGTGGCACGAGAGTGGTGGGGCTCAGCCCAGCCGAGAGCCCACCGGCACCTACCGAAGCCTCCTTAGTCCTCTCCTCATCAGCAGCCACACGAGCCACCTTGGAGATGATGGGAGCCACGTTGGTGGGGCCATAGAGCTGGATTTTGGGCAGGCAGTTCTGGTAGGACTCCACCACACCCTGGATGCCTGGAAGGACATGCCAGGGGTGAGGAGAGATGCAGCACCAGGCTCTGACAGTGGACCAGCCTAGCCGGAGCTGGACTCACCCTCACACTCGTCGTT
Organism: Galbula dea; assembly: GCA_013399015.1. Classification (NCBI taxonomy): domain Eukaryota; kingdom Metazoa; phylum Chordata; class Aves; order Piciformes; family Galbulidae; genus Galbula; species Galbula dea. Next base: position 564,730 of record VWZX01000114.1, on the reverse strand, counting down.
GTCGGGGTTGAAGTTGATAGCAAAGTCGTGGGAGACCTGGAAAGAAAAAGGGGAGGGGACAACCAGCGCCCATCCCCCTGCCGTGGCTCCTGGCATCTGCTGAGCCCCAAAGGAGCTTTGGATGAGGGCTCCTGGAGGGATGAGGGCACCCCTGGGGGTCCCACAGGACCCTAGCACCCTGAGCACCCCCTTACCTCATACTTGGGGGGGATCCTTGCACCAAAGCCCAGTGCTGAGAACTTCTTGTCGCTGCAAGAGAAGAGGTGTGAGGAGCCCCAGCACCGAGGGGGTCATCACCAGGGTGGCCACCACTGTGGTCTCNGGAGCCCCAGCACCGAGGGGGTCATCACCAGGGTGGCCATCACTGGGGTCTCCTGGCCCCAGTGTGGTTCATCACCAAGGTGTCCTGGCCCAGAGTGGCCATTACCATAGTGTCCCAGCCATCATAAGGGTGTCCTGGCCCAAGGGTGGCCACCACTAGGTTATCCTGGCCCTAAGGGACATGCCAGAGCCACCAACCTGTCATAGTCCTGGCAGATCTCACCCACTGCAACCAGTGCCTTGAGGTACTCATTGGGCTGGTAGGGGTTGATGTAGTGCAGGGAGCAGCTGTTTCGGGGGTCCCCATTGGAGGCCGTGAAGTCGATGGCCACCTGGCAGGAAGGAGACAGCAACAATAAGGGTCCCCTGGGGACAGCAGGGCCACCAGCATGTCCCTGGTGCTTCAGGATGGAGGATGTCACTCACTGTGAAGTGGATCTGACAGCCTCCCATGATGTAGTCCAGGAAGGAGTAGACCCTGTGGATCTTCCAGATGGACCCACATCAGCTGGTCCTGCGCCAGGCTGACCCACAGCAGCCAGGCATGGCTCAGAACAGTTCAGCATGGCACATGAGTGCTCACCTTCAGGTCCAGCAGCACCACGACCCCTGAGTTCTTGTAGTTGCGCTTCTTGAGCTTGTACTTGGGGTTCATGCATTCCCACTGCACCTGTGGTCACCAGCCCTGGGACATAGACCCCAGCCCCAGCCCCCCACTGGCAACCCCCAGCCCCAAAGCCTCACAACCCCACAACCCTGCAACCCCACAGCCCCATCATCCAAACCTACAGTCCCACAACCCTGCAATCCCACGGCCCCATCATCCAAACCTACAGCTCCATAACCCTGAAGCCTCACAGCCCCATAATACTCCAGCCTCATAACCCTGTGACCTTGCAGCCCCACAGCCCCGTGGCCCCACAACCACATAAACCCATAGCCCCATTTCCCTGCAGCCCGGCGGCTCCACAACACCATAACACCACAGCCCCACAGTACTCCAGCCCCATGGCTCCATGATCTTGCAGCCACATAAACCCACATCCCCAGGGTGCAGCCCTTTCCCCTACTCCCAACCAGCCCACGGGCTGCAGTCAGTCCACCTGGGGCCGATTCCCCCTGAGGAGCCCCCACCCACCATCCCTCCTCCAAAGAGGGGGGCAGTGAGAGCAGAGCAGCCCCAAAATCAGAGGAGGAGCTGGGAGGTGCCTCCTGGAACAGGATCTGCTGGCAGCACGGAGGGGGTGACCCCACAGGTTGTCCCCCACACCTCCGCGCCCACCTTGTTCTCCCCCATGGCCTTCTGCATCTCCTCGAAGGTGGTGAAGAACTCGCCGATGAAGTCGTGCTTGCCCCGCGAGTCATAGTCCCACACCACGCACTGCACAGGGGGAACAGCTCAGCTTGGCTGGGGGACACACACCTGCACCCCCCAAACTGCCCCCAGCCCTGGCACCATCCCTGGTGGCTTGGGGTTCCCCTTGTGTCACCCATTCGGGGTTGCAGTGAAGCCAGGAGACACCAGGCTCCTCATCGCCCTTCCTCACCCTCAGCTTCCTCTTCTCCTCGCAGCTGCAGAGTGAGTTGAGGGAGACCTTGAAGGGTTCCCAGATGGGGCTCAGGTTGTTCTTCACCACCTGCAGAGTAAGAGAGGGTCTCAGTGGGGCTGGCAGTGGAAACCAGGCACCGGACAAGGGGCAGGTCCTGCCCAGGGCTCACCTCGGTGCGATACACCAGCTGCTCACTGCGGTCATCGTCGATGCGGTAGATCTCCAGGAAAGGGTCTGACTTGCTGAAGAGGTCCTGGAGAAGGGAGGATGGACCATCTGCTCTGCCCAACCTGTCCTGACAGCTCCCCTGCCCACAGGACCCAGCTCACCTTGTCATCCAGCTTCTTGGCCCGAAAGGAGAGCTCCACGTAGCCGTTGTTCCCCGAGATCTCCTCTGAGATGACCTGTGAGTCATCAGCATGCCATTGTCCCCCTGATGTCCCTAGCTGCCACCAACCCTCCCTGGCATAGTCAGAATGCCCCAGGGTGACCTACAGATGTCAGCAAGGACCCTGAGCCCTCCGCACCCCTTAGAGCCTTGTGCAAGCTGGATGACAGCAAGGACAGGAGAAGGGTCACTGAGGACTCCCCATGTGCCCCAGCTTAATGTCCCCCATCCTACAGTCACCACACTGACCCAGCTCAGTGCCACCCCCATGTGCCCCAGCTCAATGCCATCTTAGCACCTCGGTCCAGTGCCACTGGTGTGCCCCAGTCCAGTACCACTCACATGCCCATTTAGTGTCACCACACCACCTCAGCTCAGTGACACCTCAGTGTCCTAGCTTGGTGCCACCCCAAAGTATCAGCCTGGTGCTATTTGCTTACCCTAGCCTGGTGTCACCCATGTATCCAAACTCAGTGCCACCCCAGAGACACAGCTCCATGCTAGCCCAGTGTTGCAGGTTGGTGCTAGCCCAGGGACCTAGGTTGGTGTCACCCACGTGTCCTAGCTTGGTGCCACCCCAAAGTATCAGCCTGGTGCTACTTGCTTACCCTAGCCTGGTGTCACCCACGTATCCAAACTCAGTGCCACCCCAGGGACCCAGCTCAGTGCCACCCCAGAGACACAGCTCCATGCTAGCCCAGTGTTGCAGGTTGGTTCTAGCCCAGGGACCTAGGTTGGTGTCACCCACGTGTCCTAGCTTGGTGCCACCCCAAAGTAGCAGCTTGGTGCCAGCGCAGAGACCTAGCTCAGTGCCGCCCCCAGTGTCCCAGCTCAGTGCCAGCCCAGTGCCGCTCCAGCCTGGGTCCGTGGCTCACCGTGATGGTTGACTTGCCGGCAAACTTCCCGTACTTGAGGAACAGTGGCTTCGTCACCCGCTTCTGCGCCACGATCTGCAACGGCCGAGGGGTTGGGGAGGGGACACCGGCGGCCGATGTCCCCAGGGCAGGAGGACATGGTCTCACCTGCCCTACGGTGCACTCCATACCCCCCAGGAAGTCGTCGTCGTCGTGCGTGCCCACGCCAGCGTGGCCGTGGCTGTCGTACACCTCGAAGCGCAGCTTCTGCACCTCCTCGAAGTAGTAGTCCACCGTGAAGATCTTGGCAAAGACAGGGTTGAGGTTGCTCTTGATGACCTCGCTGCGGTCCACCTGCAAGGCAGGAGTTCTGCTGGGGGGGCAGAGGGGCCAGAGCCCAGCTTGGGGCAGGGCACAGGCCAGCCGAGCTGCCCAGGACCTTGGGATGCAAGAGCTCACCCAGAGTTGGGCATCGGGATGCAGGAACACCCATGGGAGTGCAGGATGAGAGATGCTGGGAAGCATCAGTCCTGCACTAGCATCTGCCTGCCCAAGCTAGTTCCCAGGTGAAGGGCCTTTGGAGGTAGCCCCGTCACCAACTCAGGCAGGCACATGTGCCAACAAGGCCTCCAGCCCAGGTCCTGGGCACTGCTCCTTCTGGGGCTCAGGGCAAACCCTGTAGTCAGCTCAGAAGGATGCTCTGGCTCTGGAACGCCATCTGCCACCACCCTACTCAAGCAGGAGCAAAGGGCTGGTGTCCAGGATAAGCTTCTCATTCCTACCCTGGGCTGGCCAAGGGCAGGGGTCACTAGCCATGGGTCACCATGTCCCTGGCAGGTGGTGGGTGCTCAGCATCCCCCAACCACCCTGGCACCGGGCACCAAGCAGCTTTCAGGAGCCTCCCCCACACTCCATCCCTGCCAGCGTTGACTCAACAGGACACATCCTGGCCAGGGCACCCTGCCAGCCTGCTGGCCCCTGCCTACCACCTGCCTGGTCCGGCAGCATCTGCCGAGCCCACACTGCTATGGTGCTGGCAGGACTACTCTGTGCACCTCTGTGCCTCCTGTGTGGGTACTGCCAGCCCCACAGTCCCATCACATGGCTCTGTGTCCTGGTTACCTCAGCTCCTCGGGTGCAAGCCCCTGCCAGCGTGTTTCATCTCTGTGATCCAGTGGGCTGTGGCTGAGCTGGCTTCAGCCACCACCTTGGCTGGGCAGGGGGTCATTGTGTGGCAGGGACAGGGAGAGAACAGCTCAGAGTCCCTCAAAAGATGGCCCAGGAGGGGGCCTCTTGGACCTGGTTCCTGCATGGCATGGCACGGCACAGCAGGGTAACCCCTGTCTTGGCACAGCACAGCCCAGAAAGCAGGAGGCTGCAGCTGGCACAGGTCCCCTTGCCACTCTTCCTGGCTCCAGCCCTGGCTCGGGTGAGCAGAGTCGATTACACGCAGAGGGATTTAGTGCTAAATCTGCTGCCTGAGCAGCGGCGATTAGCAAGCGTGGAGCTGAGCCGGGAGGGAGCGATGAGAAGGAGCTGTGCCAGCTCCAGTGCCAGCAGCAGTTTGCATGGCTACCAGGACCCCACGGTGCTGCCCCTCAGCCCACTCTGAGCTCCAGCCCCGAGTGGGGTGAGAGCAGTCCACAGGACCCGTGCCAGCAGTGGGCACCCCTTGGCCCTGGCCTGGGACACTGGATCCATGCTGGAGCCCCATCATGGGCACCCTGATCCCCAACCCTGCCAGAGTCCTGGAGCCCTGGGGGACTCCCTCTAACCAAAGTGTCTGCCCTGCCCCATGAGCTGCGTGCTCCGTGTCCTACACCTTGCACTCTGCTCTGGAACCTGCACACTGCTCTGCACCATCTCCTGCACTCTGTATCCTGCTCTCCCATCTCCTCCTGCACCTTGCATCTTGCTCTGCACCCTGCCCCCTGCTGTCCATCTCCTCTTGCGCCTTGCATCCTGCTCTGCACTCTGCCCCCTGCACCACACTCTCCACCATCTCCTGCACCTTGCACCCTGTCCTGCACCATCTCTCACCCCCTGTCCCCTGCCTTCCATCCTCTTCTATATCCTGCACCCTACTCTCCACCATCTTCTGTACCCTGCTCTCCATCCCCTCCGGCACCCTCTCTGCACCCTGCACCCCACACAGTGGCTCCTGCCCTGTCTCCAGCCCCATAAGCACTGCAGCCACCCTGGAGCTGCCTGTGCTCCTGCCTCCATCCCAGAGACACAAACCCCACACCCAACCCCACCACCACATCCCTGGTGACACCCAGCCCCTGCCCCGCCACAGTGGGTGACAGCAGCGCTCCCCACCCTTCCTACCTCCATCCACTGGCCCTGGGACTGCATCAGCAGCAGGACACAGGGATCCGACTTGTTGAGGGTGTCTCGGTCCAGAAGGTGCTTACAGCTCACCCGCAGCTCCACCTTGGAGAGGACAGCCAGGGAGGCCTGGGGGGAAGCCTCAGGCACCTCACCCATGGTGGCCATGCCACGGTTGGTGGCAGGGCGCGACGGGGGGCAGGCGGCACCGTGGGAGAAAGGCATGTGGGAAGAGTGAGGTGGCAAGGGTGGCCACTGCCTTGGTTGCTGTCAGGGAGCAGGGCAGGTGCCCCTCATGCCCAGGAGACCTTGCCCTGAGGTGTCAGGCCTGGGGCTGAAGCCCAGATGCTCGGGTAGGTAGGTCACTGGTGGCAGCAGGTGTTGGTGGGATGCTCTGGTGAGTGAAGGGGACCTCGGGGACCTCCTCCAAGGTTGGGTGGCTGGTTCCAGCCCCAATGGCTCCACGGGGCCCTGCAAGGCATCGAAGCACAGTGGGGTGAGCCGGTCTGGATCATCCCTTGTGCCACTATACCTGTGTACCCCCAAGTGCCACCCAGTTCCATCGGTGCTGCCATGACCCCATTCACCCCTGCACTGAGCAAGGGGGCCATGGAGCTGTGTTCAGCTCTACCCCAGCCCAGGGACAGGATGCGTCCCACGGGGAAAGAGCACCTGAGCAGGGCTTGGGAGGCTGTGCAGGAGTGGGGGCTGTGCAGGCGGCCCTAGACCCCTCTTGGGATGCCCATCATGGTGCTGGGGAGCAGACACTCATCCTCCTATCCCTGCAGGCACCAGGCAGAAAAAGCATCGGGGATGCCAGGTCCATGCCTATGCCACCAGGTGATGCTGACGGTGCCAGCCATGTCCCACTGTCCTAGGCAGGGCTGGTGGCACCCCAGGGTGATGAGGGAATGCCAGGGGTCACCTATTACCCAGATGCTGGTGACACTTCAGTCATCAAGGGCTCTGCCAGTCCCAACAAAGGCATTGTTCCCACAGACACAGCCCCTGGGCACAGCCCAGTCCAAGCAGAAGCATGGGCAGAGGCAGAGCATCCTCCTGCCCACCCCCATGCCCATGTCCCACCGTGCCCAGCCCGGCCAAAGTTTCCTGCCAAAGTCACACAGTGCCTGGGCCCTCCCCAGCACATGGCTCTAGTACCCAGCTCTGGTGAGCATCACCCCCTTCTCCGGGATCACAGACACCCCTCGGCATCCCCATGCAGAGGTGGCAGCGGCTCCCACCCTGCCTGGCTGCCCTGCTCACCTGGGTGCCGGTGGCTGCGGTCGGTGTGCCAGGCGGTGCCGGTGTGCCAGCCCGAGCTGCTGCCGCTGCCACCTCCACACAACTGACTCAAGCTGCAGTTCGGGAGCGAAGCCCTAAGAGGGAGATGACAAGCTCCGTTAACTGCCTCGCTGCCGGCACCGGAGTAAGAGCCCACCCGCGGGCGCTGGAGCTAACTGAAGTACACCCAATGTGCCTGCACTGCTCCCCCTACCATGACACTGCTCCCGCTCCAGCCCAGCTCCCACGGCACAGCCCTGGCTCCCAGTCCCCCCTCACCTTCCCCAGTTGTTCCCCATGGGGTGCCCAAGGCCCATCGTGGTCCCAACCCCTCGCTGACACCTCAACACATGGATGAGGGTGCCCCAAAACTGATGGGTGCCCTTCCCACATGCCAGAGTACCCAGGCCCACACCCACAGAGCCCTGTATGCCCCCTGCAGGGGCTGTCCTGGCACCCCCCACCCACACCCCTCACCCCAGCGCTGCGGTGCTGTCAGCTCAGCTCTATGGAAGGTGATGTAATTAGCCTGTATTTGGAGGGATTAAAATGCAGATTTGGCTAATGAGCGTGAGGGCAGTGCCCAGCCCTGGATTTTGGGAGCTAATCCCAACAGAAATAGGCCATCCTCCATCCCCACTCCTCCTGCAGAAGCAGGATATTACAGCAGAAGTACTGGGAAGGGTGAGCTACCCTCACACCCCTGGTTAACTGAGCTGTGCCAGGGCTCCAGGCTGACATCCATCCCCATGGTCCAAGCACTTCGTCACATCTCAGCCCCAAGTTCCTGTCACCCAAGTGCTGATGGATATAAATGACTCCATTATGCCAGCACGGGCGATGCCAGCACAGCCAGGCGGCAGAACTGGCCCAGAGCTGCTGAGCCAGCAAAGCTAGGTGAGCACTCCCCAGAGCAGGACAGACCCCACCTCCTATCAGCCCCATGCCCTGGGGGAGGCAGAGACCCTCAAGAGCAACGAGGATGGGGCTGGAGTCCTCTTGGATGTCACAGAGTTCCCTAAAGAAACAGCTTAAAGCTGCACATCAAGAGCACCCAAGGGCATCTCCCAAGTAACAAGCGATAGGACAAAAAGAAACAGCCTCAAGTTGTGCCAGGGGAGGCTGAGGTTGGACATGAGGAACAGTTTCTTCCCCCAAAACAAGCTGCTTAGGGCAGTGGTGAAGTCACCTATCCCTGGAGGGGTTCAAAAAACACCAAACTGTGTGGAGATCATTAAATCTGAATTACTGGTAGAGAAAACAAGGAAGTGAGGAGCAGGCAAAGCCTGTCAGGGAGGGGGGTTTCCAAAAAACCAAACCAAACCAAACTGAAAAACACAACCAACAAAAAACCCCCAACCCTCAACTGGCAGCTCCAGCAGCACCCCACTCGCCCCCATGACTGGAACCATTCCAGGTCAGATTGTTTTGGGGTCTGAGGAACCTGCTCTAGTTGGAGACGTCCCTGCTGACTGCAGGGGGTTGGACTAGGTGATCTTTAAAAGTCCCTTCCAGCCCAAAACTGTTCTGTGATTCACGGGCTGAGCAGGTTGGGCTCTGCTGCAGGAGGCACTGGAGCACCCATGCTGGAGCAGAGCAGGTGAGGCAGAGGCAGCTCCATCCTACAAACACAGGCCACTCAGATGTGTTCACTTCTTTTATTGACAGTTCTGGGGAGAACAGTTCATTTCTTCTTCTCCACGTCCTGCTCTGCCGCCTCCTTGGCGCGCTTCGCCCGGATCCCAAAGAGCCTGGCGTTAGCCCTGGCCATACGCAGGCTGGCAAAGGCTTTGAAGTTCTTCTCATCCTCTGAGATAACACGAGCCTTCTCCCGCTTGAAAACCTGGGGGGGGAGAGAACACAGACAGTCAGGCTGCACATCAGAGCCTCTAGTGAAGGCTCAAAGCAATTAAATCTTGCTGCCTTTCCACCAGAAGCTGCAGGACGCTGTCAGCGTGGAGCGGTTGTGCCATCTACAGGCCTTGCCCCGACCGTCGCTCTGGCAGGGACCTCTTTTCAACTGGTTCCTCATTTGGCAGCACATAAGAACCCAGAGAAAAAAGAAACCAACCCAAAAACCCAAGCACAATGTGAAATGTGAGTCAGGTTTATGAAGTGACGTCAGGAGCAGTAAGGCAGTGACCACACAGGCAGTAGGTGAGAGCACACCCTCCCTCACCCCAAGTTCTGCAGCCATGAGCTCCTCTGAAGCTACAAGTGGATCAACAACCCTTGAGCCTGCCTGGAGGAGACAGTGCTGAGCACAAACACACACTGGAGATGTTCAGGTGTGCCTGAACCCCTGCCCACAAGGGAATCCTGTGATTTTGGGGGGTTACTGAGCAGGTTCCTCCATGGCCTTCTCTGGAGAGCACAGGGGGCTGTGCTTCTCCCACGTCACTCAGGGCAGAGAAGTGGACACAGGTAGATTACTGCCAACCAACATACTTGCCCTGCCACTGGTGCCTGGAGCTCTCCTCTGGACCCAGAAACATAGCTAATAATGCAAGATCTTCCTTAACTGGTAAGTTTAGCAGAGCCTTAAGTCATTATTTCGCTCTGCTACTCCAAGGAACCAAACAGACAAGGACAAATCTGCCCTGTTCCTGCTGGGTTTTACGTCTCAGTTAGGACCATGGTTTAGTGGTGACTTGGCAGTGCTGGGTTAACAGTTGGAGTGGATGATTTTAAAGCTCTTTCCCACCCTGAACACTTCTGTGATGTCACACAGAAGGTGATGTATTACACTTACATTCTTGATGGGCATAACCGGTCCGGTGAGCTGAGTTGCCATCTTGAGTTCCTCAGCCTGCAGAGCAAGAGGACAAAAAGCAGCATTTAAAAAGCAGCATTCCCACCACCCAAAGGCTAGCCCCTGGGTTCAAAGCACACCCTCCACGAGGCACCAGCTTCAACCTGCTGCCAACAGTCCTGACCGGAGATGAAACGCTGACTAGTACCCAGCTCAGCACCTGAGGCAGGCGGCTGCAGTAGCTGGCGCGGATGTGGCACGGATGTACCGCATCGACACCTTGCCTTGCGCCTGGCTACCCATCCACCCGAACCTGGCCACAGGAGCTCTGCCAGCACCCAAACCTGGACAGCCACTATGCCACAGACAGCTAGGGGATAGAAAGCTACTGGAAAGTGCCCAGAGGAGACCATGAAGATAGTCTAGAGGGGGAGCCCTGTGAGGAGTGGCTGAAGTCACTTGGTTTGTTCAGTCTAGAGGAGACTGAGGGGAGATTTCACCATGGTCTACAGCTTCCTGACAAGGGAAAGCACAGGGGCAGGAGCTGGTCTCTCCTCTCTGGTGACCAGTGACAGGACCCCAGGGAACAGCATGAAGCTGTGCCAGGGGAGGGTTAGGCTGGAGATCAGGAAAAGGTTTTTCACCCAGAGGGTGGCTGAGCACTGGGACAGGCTCCCCAGGGAAGCAGACACAGCACCAAGGCTGACAGAATTCCAGCAGCATTTGGACAAAGCCCTCAGGCACGTGGTGTGTTTCTGGGGCTGTCCTGTGCACAGACAGAGTTGGACTCAATGACCCTTGTGGGTCCTTCCCATTCAGAAGATTCTATGATCTTTTAGAATGATACTCAGCAATTCGTCCTAGGGCCAATTCCAGCTTCTTGTACAAACATGGCAATACACAAAAATGATTTTGGTTTGATTTCAGGTAGTTCATTTCAAGTAAACCAGATTGAAACAGCATTCCAGGCACAAGCAGTTGTCCCTGCTAGTACAGAAGCTCCAGACCCTTCCTCTCCTGCTCCAAAAGCAGCCCCAGCACACTGGGCTCCACTATGGTTAAGCAGCTTAGCACCAACAGACTCTCCAGAAGATGGAGGGCAGCTCAAGCACAGCACATCACCTCCTGACTTGCACCACTCCAAAGGCAGCACAGATCTACCAAAGGCAGAGGCAAGGACAAGACAACTGTGCTCTGGGTCTCAGTGAGATGTTGACGAAAAGCATTTCTGACTGCCTCATGCACAGCTTTCACCGAATGACTCCACTGCAGAGTCTGCCCTCACCTTCCTCACCCTGTCCATGCAAAAGAGAACTCCAGATGGGCTTTTAGAATCACAGACTGGTTTGGGTAGAAAGGGCCTTGTAAAGGTCACCTAGTCTAACCCCCCCACCCCCCAAAGGGACATCTCCAACTAGATTAGGTTGCTCAGAGCCCCAGACCACCTGACCTGGAATCACAGAATGTTAGGAGCTAGAAGGGACCTCAAAAGATCATCAAGCATGGAACATCTACCACCCCTCTGGGCAACCTGGGCCAGGGTCTCGCTACCCTCAGTGTGAAAAATTTCTGATTTCAGCCCTTCTGACAATTTAACTTTGCAAACTAGAATTCAACCGGTTGCTAAATGATCACAGCTCCAGCAAACAGGTCACCTGAGGAGCCCAGCCCCAAGCCTGAGCTGCACGGCAGTCCCTAGTCCAAAACCCTGCCTGAACCAATCCTATAGAAGGTGGGATCCCAGTGGGCTCAGCCATTCCTACATCCATGCCTGGCTAACCACACTGCCCCCAAGGGAAAGGGCTGCTCTGGAGGGTTGGGGGTTTACATGATGAGAAGGATTTTTGAGAGCACAGCCTGACTTCACACCACGGCACCAAGATGGGCAAAACCAATAACCAAACCTCTCAAAACGCTGCCAGAACCAGAGCAATGGAGAGTTTACAGCATCCAAGTACTCACAGAGCTGTCTCCTTTCTTGGGCATGGCTGGCTTGCGCGGGAAGAGGATGAGCTTGGAGCGGTATTCCTTCAGCCGCTGCACGTTGGCCTGCAGGGACTCTGTGGACTTGTTCCGCCGCCGAGGATCCACCGAGATCCCGATAGTCCGAGCAAACCTCTTGTTAATGCCAGCAAGCTGAGGAGAGAGGAGACAGCATCAGCACCCCACAGGTCCCACTGGTACTGCAGGGCTGACTGGAGCCACTCTGGGAGCCATCAGCCAAGCCAGGGCTTGAGCATAGCCACTACAGGCCACCCGGTCTGGGGAACGGCTCAGTGTCTGACCAAATGGTCTGGCTATGGCATGACAGGCAGCCTGGTGCCTGGGCTTTAATGCTTAAAGCGTTCCACAGGCATTACAGGATGGACCTCCTCAGGAGAGTGAAGCACAACCCCTGAGGAATTCCAAGGGCACTGCAGCATCTCTGGCAGGAGGAAAGGCTGAGAGCCCTGAGGCTGCTTAGCCTGGAGAAGAGCAGCCCCAGAGGGGAGCTGCTCAATGCCCAGCAAGAGCTCAAGGCTGGGGCCAGACTCTGCTCAGTGGTGCCCAGGGCCAGGCCAAGGGGCACTGGGCACAAACTGGAACCCAGGAGGTTCCAGCTGAGCAGGAGGAGAAAGTTGTTTGGTGTGAGGGTGTTGGAGCCCTGGCCCAGGCTGCCCAGAGAAGTTGTGGAGTCTCCTTGTGTGGAGAGATTGCAAAGGCAGCTGGAGGTGATCCTGGGCAAGCTGCTGTGGGTTACCCTGCTTTAGCAGGGGGTTGGACTGGATGATCCCCAGAGGCCCATTCCAGCCCCCACCATACTGGGATTTGGGGATTATTTCACCATTACCTCACAATTAACGAAAAACCAGCTACTGAAGCACTGGATGTCCCAAAGAACAATCTGCCTGCCTCAATGCACTAATTTCACTGTTATAAATGTTTTAATTAGACTTCGAACAATACACAAGAGGCAGCCATAGATGCTGGCTGCCAGAAAGCACAGAAGTACTTACTTTAAGCTCTTCTAGGCTGAAGCCTCTGCCAGCACGAACTTTCTTGTGGTACCTGATGGTTGGACAGCGCACTATCGGCCGGATGGGCCCCGCCACGGGCCGGGGAGCAATGCGGCGAGCTTTGGCCTGGCGAGCCTTCCTCCTGGAACGGGGGAGAGGACAGCAGTGAGGAACACAGCACTGCTACTAGAGAGATCCAGGGAGCGCCCCATCTCAGAATCAAACACTGCTCCAGCCTCGCAGCCATCAGGTAGACAAGGGTTCGAGAGAATCATCAAGGTAGTGCAGCGATTCCGGAGATGTCTCATCATTTGACTGCGGCTGAAAAGGTCTGACCCGACTCGGAGACCCCAAACGAAGACCTTGCTGCAACCCCAGAGCCGTGAACAAGCAAAGGCAGGGGAACAGCTTAACAGGTAAACCGGCTACTTCAGCTCCCCGAGCTGCCCGAAACGAGAGCAGAGATAACTATTCCTTACACGAGCTAGAGCAGGCAAGCAGCACGCCCGGAGAAGCCAGTCCCACTCCTGCTGGGCCCCGTGGCACTCACCTGCGGAGCTTTCGGGCGGGCTGGTTGAACCATGTGGCAACTCGCCGCTGCCAGTCCTTGTGGAAATGGGGCTTCAGGATCATGCCATTGCGGCTGGGCGCCATGACTGCTGCGGCCTGCGGACACGGGAAGGGTTAAAAGCGGCCGCCGGGGGTACCGGGGCTTCGTGGCCTGTTCCTGATGACCCAGACGGGCTCCGGGCCTGGTACCACCCAGGACAGGCCCCAAATGCCCCTAAGGTCTCTACACCCGGCCCAGTGCAGGCCTCTGGCCATGCCGGGAAGCTGTCAGTGGCCCCTCCGGGCCCGGGCCCCGCCCGCAGCCCCCGAGGCCCAGGCCGGCTCGAATTCAGGTCCCCGGCGGGCGGATGGCGGCGGATGAAGCCTCCCGCCCCCAGCCGCTGCTCAACTCACCTCCCGCCACGGCAAATGGCCGACCGGAAAAGGAAGCAGGCGCGCAGAGCACGCCGGAAGTGGGACAGGGACAGCCAATAGGAGGCGCCGTGGGAATGGCCCAATGAGGGCGACAACGTCGGAAGCGCCTTGCGGCGGCTTCACCGCGCCAGCAATAAAGATGGCGACAGCTTAAAGGAGCCACGGACCTCGAACGGGAATGGGACCTGTAAGGTGGTAAAGAGCGAAGGGAACCCCGAGCCTCTGCCGGGCTCCCTTCTTCAGGGGTGTTCCGGCCAGAAGCAGCTACAGGTCAGCCTGTCCTGTGGCCAGCACCTCCAGCTGGGCTGGACATGTGCTCGATGGAAGGGAGATAAGGCAGTAGTGACACTGTCCCCAAGCCCTTAAGGACTGTGGGGGACTTTGGTCCCTCCCCTATCCATGCCCCAAAGCAGGCTCCTGCCCTGCCACTTACCCCAGCAAGTCTCTGCCACTATCCCCAGTTCAGGGTAGGCAGCAGGAGAGGCTTCAGAGACCATCCCCCACCTTGGCAGAACCTGGATCCTGCAGTGGCACCAGCCAGGGTCTCAAGTCTGGCAGTGACCCGGTGCCACAGATGTACTGGATGCATCCCAGAAGCCACCCAGGACCCTGCACTGTCCTGGCCCTCTCCTTTGGCTCCACAGATCTGATTTTTACTCAGGCAGCCCAGAACACAGCCATTTCATCTGCTGCTGGAAAGTGAGTGGAGAGAATGAACTTGTGAAGAACCAAACAGGGTTGGAAGAAGAAAATACAGGCAGCAGCATCCCAAATGCAGAAAACCACTTCTACCCCTGAAAGCAAAGGGACACAAGCCAGCACTGAGCCACCCCCAGGGAGGGCTCATGGTGCTGTGTGGGGCAGGGGAGAGGACACCTCGCAGGACATCCTCATCCCATACCATCAGGGGGACAAGAGGCTCTCAGTGGTGAACAGGAGCCTGGGGACAGTGATGGAGGACTGAGGGCTGGGTGCTGAAAGCTGTCAGCAACTGGGCTTGGGCCTTTCAGGTCAGGACAATCCTCCTGGAATAACTCAAGACAATAATCTTTCCTAAAGGATTAACCCAACCAGAGCACACCAGGTACCAGCCATCATTTTAATGCTTTCCCTGATGAACAGCAGACATCAGGTCAGCACAGCTTGTTCTAGGAGAGCCACAAGGATGGAGGCATAGGAGCTGCCAGCTTTGGCCTGAGCCTTCCCCAGGGACACACCTGGTCCCATTGGAGGTCCTGAGGGCACCTCTGAACAGCCTTCCAAGGTGTCCCTGGGAGCCACTACTTCCCAGCACCACACTGTGGGGTTCTGCTGAGTTCTGCACAGGTTTTCCTCAGCCTCTGCTTGAGTGACACTTGCTATAAAAAATGAGTGCAAGTTCTTGGCCAGGGAGAGGGAAGCCTTTGTCCTGTCCAACTTCACAGCTCTGTTAAGCTTCCAAAATCCATATCCATGACACTTTACAAGCACAGGAGCACATTATGGACAGTTTATTCTAGTGAAATCTGCTTTTCAGTTTCCATTTTACATTCAGCAGCAGAGACCATAAAGGCTACAGCAGAGTCACATAGGAACTACAGGACCTCAGAGCCTTGCAGAGGTTTCCTACCCTGACCACTCCAGCACTGAAGGGAAGGGTCCTGCACATCTGCCACATCCCAGAGAGCAGCCAGAGGAGGCTTACAGGGACTCCAGGGGATCCTCCACCCTTCAGAACATGTACATCCCTCCTGTGTACAAGGAATCCTTCCAGTGCCTTAGACTTGCCCAACTCTTAATCACCCTTACCCTGCTGAGAATCAATTGCAACATCCTGAGGAGTTCTCCTTCCTGCAGGGAAATGCTCACTAACAGAGCCACCCCTTACAATGTTTGGCTGACAGCAGCACAGATTCCCTGCTCAGTTATCCTTCACTCTGGAGCTGAGCAGGGAAAAGCTCTGTGTCCAGGAGAGCCCTCCCATTCCACACCAGGAGTGGGCTTCACACTGGTCTCAGGCGTGGTTCCTCCTCCTCCTCGTGGTTTGGTGGCTGCTGGGGCATTTCTTCATCTCTGGTGTCTTGCTTGTCTCTCTCTGCTTGAAGCCAGCTCTGAGGAGCTATCATTTTCTTTGGCCCATAGGGTGGAGGCCCAATCAAAGCTTCAATGTCATCATAATTTATCACTTCTTTCTCCAGGAGGGCACTAGCCAGCTAGAAAGAGTAAATAAGGCACAGTGAGGCACAGGGTTTGCTAACAGCCTCTCTGAACTCATCTGAACCCTGGCAGCTCAGCTCAGCCCTCAGCATCTGGCCACAGCACAGTGCTGCAGCCCCCTGGCTACCACCCCACAGGCAGGGCCACCTGAAGAGCCTGCTGGAGCCAGCACAAAGCTTTCCAGGCTGCCAGCACCTTTCACAAGAGATTCTTCTTTTTTTTTGGCCAGGAATACCCAGAATGACTGAGGAATGTCTCAGTGAGTCAGAAGTCCAAGCACACTCTGAGAAGTGCCCTTCCTGTTGCTGTCACCACACCTGTGGCCTTGCCTAAGGTGCCAAACCAGCAGTGAATAAGACCACAGTCAGCCCCACAGCCCTCTCCTGCTCACACAGTGGGGACAAAGAGCTGTCTGTTCCTGCAGGCATGGGCTGAAGGTCATCAGAAGTTCCTCTCCAGAGAAGTTGAATTCTCCAGCCCCTCTGCCAGCACTGCAGCAGCAGGTGGCTGTCAAACATGCAACTGCTGGCTCCTGCTGACAAGATGTGAGACTCTGGCCTGGCAACCCAAACATTTACTCTGTTGATACTTTGGCAAAGCTTAAAAGTTTCTCTGTGATGAGTCCTCCAGCAAGCATCTGAGTGCTGTTAAATGAAAGTGTCAGAGCAGAGGAGGCCTGCAGAGAGGAGACCCCTGGCCAAGGCCTGCCTTCAGAGAGCTCCCAGGGCACTGTCACAGGGACAGGGCTGGGGATGGGCAGCAGCAGGGTGTCCAAGCAAGCAAGCTCTGGCTACCTTCCTACTGCCAGGAGGCCTGCAGCTGGGTAGCTGAAGGGGCTTTTGTTGTTGTTCTTGTTTGTTTAGAAAGAAGATTTAAGGAAAAGGATTAGAAGCAGAGAATCATTTTGGTTGGAAAAGATCTCTGTGGTCATGGAGTCCAACTGTTAACCAGCACTGCCAGCTCACCACCAAACCAGGGCCCTCAGCAACACAGCTCCAGGGCTTTTCAGTCCCTCCAGGGGTGGTGACTCCACCACTGCCCTGGGCAGCCTGGGCCAGGCCTTGACAACCCTCTCAGGGAAGAAATTGTTCTTCATGTCCAAACCAAACCTCCCCTGGCACAACTTGAGGCTGTTTCCTCTCATCCTGTTGCTTGCTCCTTGGGAGAAGAGCCCAACCCCCACCTGGCTCCAGCCTCCTCTCAGGGAGTTGCAGAGAGTAAGAAGGTAGAGTGATTATTTTATTAGCAAAACATGCAACATTAAGCTGACTCCTGGTCCTCTTGGATGTTATGGACTAGACTTCTGAAAGAAAGACCAAGGAGATACACAGGGTGCTCCAGCCCAAGTGTTCCTCAGCCCAGAGTAATGGGTGCAGAGCCTCTGGCAGGGAGGTGGGGACATGCCAGGGTGACCTGGCTTATGGGACTGTCAGGACACAGAGGACAGGAGCCAAAGTGGTGGAGTCACCATCCCTGGAGGGATTGAAAAGCCATGGAGATGTGGTGCTGAGAGCCATGGTTTCATGGTGACCTAGCAGTGCTGGCTGACAGTTGGACTTGATGATCTTGGAGATCTTTTCCAACCCAGATGACTCTGTGATTCTATAATTCTACCTCTGCAACAGGGACTCTTTGGCATATCAGATACCAGGGAGCTTGTAAGTGAGAAACTGTCTGGAGTCCCCAAAAAGATTGAACTGGCAGCCAAGTTCACAGGCCCCATATTCTTTCACCAAAGCCAGAAGGTGTCCACCTGGTGCCTGAATGTCTACAGGACCTAGAAGGATCAGGTGCTCCTGCCTTTTCAGGCCTCACAGAGCCAGTCACTGCCTGCTCTCCAGGAAATCCCACTGCCAAGAGGCCAGCAGAGAAATGCAGGTGAGGGAGACAAATTGTAGCTTTGGTAACTTCCACTCCTTCAAGCACTCCTCCTCCACACTGCAAGCTGGTGTCAGGATCAGAGTACTCCCTGCTGGAAAAGTCACACTCCTCCCTGTGCCTGCTTCTCATCTGGGGGACATGCAGTAAACAGCCACTTGTCCATAACACAAGCCCAGCACTCCCACTACAGGATTTTCTAGGACCACAAAGACACTGCAGCAACCAAGCTACATGAGCACAGAAAGCAGCAAGGCAAAACACCCCAGTCAAAACCCCAACAGCCAAACCCCACAGACACAAAGTCTCCCCAGCCCCAACTTACTGCCTGCAGCTTGTCTCTGTTCTCCAGCAAGAGCTTCTCTGTGCGCCGGTAAGCCTGAGCCACCAGCACTTTTGCTTCCTAGAAGATAGCAACAAGAAGAGAGATTTGGAGCAGAGGTGGCAACAAACAAAACATGTGGATGAACAAGGAGAACACTGAGGGCTGGAATCTGCAAAGTGAGCTAGGCAGAAAGTGGTGCTCAAGGCAAGGATGTACTGCTGGTAAGTGTCTGCAGGAGAGCAGCTCTTCAGCAGAGTCCCAGGGATGGGAAATGCAGCCTAAGGAGGCTGTCCAGTAGGAAATAAAAGATGCAGGCCAGCACAAATCCCAGGGAAGCACAACCACAGGGTTTCTGAACCAGAGGGTTTCTTGTTTCCACCTGTTTGACACTCTCACTAAGGCAATGCTTTCTGCAGCAACAAAGCCCCATTTCCTGCCAAACAGGCTAATGCTTTTCCATCATGTGTTCTCTGTTGTAGGAAGTGGGGACACTTAAATTGTGCTGCTGAGACTTTAAGACATAGGTTTCCTGTCAGTGCAGGCACTGCACAGCCATGCTCAAACACACATGAGACTCCTGAGAGCCTAGAGAGACTTCAGAGTCTTTCCCTAGCAGGAGCTCCACAACAAACCCCAGCCTCTCCAGATCATCCCTTCTTCCCACACAAAGCATTTCTCTCCCTCTCCAAACACAACATTTGCACCTCCTGTCTCCCAGAAGCTCCCCAGGATCTTGTCCCACTAGCACCAGCACTGCAGCATGTTTCTGAGCCACTCACTGCAGCTCCAGGCAGCACAGTGCTGCTGGGCTGAACCCATCAGCTCTGCTTAACACCTCACTGCAGGGTCCTAACACTGACACAGCAGCTCAGGCACTCAGCTGTTGACATTTCACTACCTCATGGCTAACAGACAAACACAAACTGTTTGGGTGCAAGTTACTTGCATTTTTTAACCCTCAACCACAGAAAATGAAGCCCAACTGGGAAGGAGTGCCCAAGGGTGGCCTTACATGGTCCATCATCTGCTGAAGGCCCTGGCTGAAGGGGCGCCGGCCGATGCCCAGGCTGCTCTCTGAGTCTGGGAAGGAGACCTGCCCGATGCTGGGCACCATCCCATACTGCTTCACCATGGAGTAGGCTATCTGGGTCACCTTCTTCAGGTCATCCTGTGCTCCTGGGCAGAAGAGAGAGACACAATGCTTGCCAGCTCTAAATGCAAGTGGTGCACATCCTGCATAAATGGGCATTCCGCTAGTGGAGACAGCATGGGACCCACAGAGGTGAAACTCCACCTGCTGAGGAACCTCTCTACACCTACTGCAGGAGCCATGTGTGACAGTGAGTGTCTCTACACGGAGAGCTTCCTGCCACTGCCCACTGTTAGCCCATTTGGCTATAACCAGTTGGAAATATGGCACAGAAAGCTCTAGGCTCCCCCCCAGGGGCCAAAGGTCTCACTGGGTAACACTGCATCTGTGGCCTTAGGGTTTGGGAGAAGTCTAAGACAATATGGTGGCAACCAACAACTCCTCCATGCTGCCAAATGCAAGTCCAAGATCCAAACACAGCACTAACATGTCTTCTTCCCAGCATGGGAAACCTCTGCCTGCTGTCAGACCACCCTTGGCCAGAGCAAGTGCAGAAGCTCAGGCTCTTAGCCCCACGTCCACCTGCCCTGTTGCCAGATCCTGGCTCCTCACCTGTGGTGACCTTGTTAAAGGTGATGGCCTCAGCCACTCTTCCCCCCAGTGCCATGCACATCCTCTCCAGCAGCTGCTCCTTGGTGAAGAGGTGCTGCTCCCTGGGAAGGATCTGAGCAAAGCCCAGAGCTGCGTTCGTCCGGGGGGCTATGGAGACCTGCAAGACAGAGGAGGGCTCCCTCAGCTGCCCTCAGCTCAGGGAAGAGAGGAGCTCCCAAGCACAGAAGCAGAGGGAGAGGAGGAAGGGGCCTGCATTCCCAGGGGAATCTGTCAGAAGCTATGGGGCAGACCTAGAGATGTGGCCAAAGGCCTGCAGTGTGCCATCGTTCCTGTAACAAAGGCTCTGCCTTCACAGCTGCAGACAGACACCTTCTGCTCAAGAACTGAGAAGGAAACTGTTCTTAACAACAAGCCAGTGAAATCCTGAGTTTTGGAGGCTCTAAGCCTAACAGTTGACTTCACTGTGTTCTAGAATCACTGAGACTACCTGGAGAAAGATGGGATGTCCTCAAAAAAAATAAGAGCTATTTCCTCCACCCATTAAATGAGAGTAATGAACAACAGTTCAGCTTACACAATAGGTCATTCAGAGTGAATTTGCTGCTGGGGGCAAGCCAAGGAGCTGCCACCCTTGTCATTTCCACTCCCCACCTCCCCCAGTGTCAAGGCTTCTTTGGAGAGGAGATATGCATGAGGAAGAACACACACCCCAGGGTGCCAAAGGGAGACCTTTCCCTACAGAGAAGGGCTTCAGGCACATGAACTCTCAAGCATGCCAATGTGAAAAACATCTCTTTCCATCAGTATCAGAGCAGCTCCTGCAAGCATGCACACAGAGCAGTGCTTGGTGCCTGGAGGAGCTGCATGAACTGAGCAGCAGCAGCAGGAGGCTGAGTTGCTCTGAACAGCTTTACAGCTGTTTTTTCACTTCAAGGCTTCTCTTATGGCTTTGCCCCATCACTCTCATCAATGGAGCCCAAGAATGGCTTTCTCAGCAGTGTGTTTTTGGGCCATGGGTTAGTGGTGGGGTTGTCAGTGTTAGATTAACAGCTAGAGTTAAAAGAATCATAGAATCATTAAGGTTGGAAAAGACCTTTAAGATCAAGTCCAACCATCAACCTAGCAGCACCATGCCACCAAACCACGTTGCCAAGTGTCACATCTACATTGTTCTTTGAACCCCTGCAGGGATGGTGACTCCCCAGGGCAGCCTGGGCCAAGGCCTAACCACTCTTTCAGGGAAGAAACTGTTCCTCATGTCCAACCTAAACCTCCTTTGGCACAACTTGAGGCCATTTCCTCCAGGTCATTTCCAGCCTTGATCTTAAAGGTCCTTTCCAACCTAAATGGTTCTTTGATTCTCTATTTGCCACAGCATTCACAGCCCCAAGCTCACAGAGGCCAGGGTAAGGCAGCAGAATTCAACACAACCATTATAAAACAATCAACATCATCTTGGACAGGAGAATCCCAGAGGGTTCTCTTCCCACCCAGGGACATGCTTGACTCCCCAGCAGCTGGCAGGAGAGTTACCTTCATGACTGCCTCGGTGTGCTCCAGCAGCCAGCCCACCAGCGCGTGACCTGACTCGTGGAACGCCACCACCTTCCTCTCCTCTGGTGACAAGATCTTACTTCTTTTGGCAGTGCCTACAGGAACACAGACAAGGACTGGGTAAGGCAGCAGCAGGACATACTCTCATACAGCTAAGTGCACAAGGCACAGCCTGAGGCTGACCAGGCAGCAGGCTTCATATCACACTGTGCGTCTAGGGAGAGGCACTAAAAACCACATTAAAATGACAGTAAAAATGACCCTTCCCTTCCATGCTGGGGAAGGTGCACTCTGTCCCTGCAGCACAAAACACTGGCAGGAACTTTCTCCCTCTCTCTTCCTTACAAATAGACTTAATGATGAGACAGATAATTTAGCATTTGATTAGATCAGAGCTCCAAAAGGCAAAGCTCTGTTCTGTTCCCAGCTCTGCCCAAGGCACGTTACACTCTATCTCTGCCCAGGGACACATCTACAAGAGGTTAGCCTGCACTTGGGAAAGAAAAAAGAACAATAAACCAAAACCCCAGAACAGAGACTAGCTGGAATATCACTGGGTTTGTTGCACAGTTTTGCAGTCCCTTAGGCAGAACATGAGAGAAGCAAAGATGCTGCATTATATATAAGAGAGGTCCCAGGTGAAATTCTTCTGCATTAGGAGTGGTCAAATCAGTGAAAGACCAAGAGTTCCTACAAAACCTCTTCCTCCAGACCTGGAAGTGTCTCTGATTACACATGGCATGCTCCATATGAGCTTATTTCCAGGCTGTGGAGAGCTACCAAATGAAGCCATAACTCTCACTTAATACTTCCCCCAAAAAGATGACTTTAGGAAATGTCTGTTCTCCAGCCCAGTAACCCAGAGCACAGAATAACTCCAATTAGGGTTTCAAAAAACACTAAAACACCCCCAATTAAATGAAGTAAACTTCTAGCAGGTAGGACACATGTTAACTACAGAGCACACTGCATATCAAGCACTCTGCATGTGGCATACAAGGGAGCAGCACCTGAGAGCTGCTGTGTCTCCAGTGGCAGGAGCAGCAGGGGGGGAGAACAGACAGAGGCTTGGAAAACAGCCTTAATGTTTAAACACAGGCAAGAGCTTTATTAAACAAGGAAATAGCACAAAGTATGGCAGATCTTGTCAAATTACTGCTCAGGGAGCCTGGTTTCACTGTGCCCTGCAAGGCATGGTGGTGATGGAGTAGCAGATTAATTGCAACAGCTTTGATTTTCATCAGTGCCTTACCCTGCCTTTGGCAGTGTGTGTGCATGTGCCTGGATGTCTCTTTCTGTAGCAAGATGTGTGTGTAGATATATATACACACACACACTGCCTCCCTCTCTCTCCACACTCAAATTCTGGCTGCATTCCTCTGTCAGCCCACCAAGGAGGGTGGAACTGTACTCCTCACAACAGCACACAGTGTGCCTACAAAGATGATTTCCTTTCCTACATCCAGTAATCTCCAGACAGGAGAGTGTTCTGCAGGTCTGTCCTTAGCACACTGAGGAGACAAACAAGCCAAGAAACAGCTCTGGTGCATCTCTGCTAGCCTGGCACCACATACACAACCCCCCCCTCAAGAAAACAGGCTCTACTACAGCTTGTAAAGCCAAGCCCTAAAAGCCTCTGTGTGCTCCCAGCAGGCTCCTCCCTCACTCCCAGGGGACCTGACTTACTGACTGCTTTGTTCCCAAACTGAGAACACAATGGGGACTACCACAGGGAGAAGTTCTTGCTCCTCCCTTACAGCAACACAAAGCTTTAAGGCTGACAGGGCCTCTGGACTTGAAAAGTTCCCTTTTGATGCCACACTGCTCTTATTAAAACCAGCAGCTTAGAATGGAAAGCACAGTAATATCTTCTGTCTTTCAAGAAAAGCTTTTATAGCAACTGAAATGGCCTCTGGGTTGTGAAACCCAGAAGTGTTCCTACTCCCCAGCAAGGGAACATTTAATAGATGGGCCTGGAGGGCTGTTTGGGGTCTTTTAGACTTACTCTACAAAACAAATAGCCAGGTCCTGCTAATAGGAAAGAATCTGATTAAGCAACAAAAAGACTTTATGGCCTCCCACATGCCACAGAGCCTGAGTGAAGTAAGTCAGGCTGTGAGCAGTGAAACTGCTGAAGCTCATGGCCTGCAGGGCCCTAGTGCATTAATCCCAGACATCCCTTCTGCTACACATCCCCTGTGGCCTCCCTTGCTTTTTGCCTTGTCTTCCAAGCCTGGGGAACTGAGGCAAGGCTGGAATTTGGAAAGAACAGCCAAGTGAAGCCCTGCAAGTTGAGTGCTTTCTCTCCTGCAGATGGGAAAGTATAGCACATCTTGGCTTTACTCAAGTAAAGTTACAACCTAAGCCCTCTCCCTGACTGCTCCTGGGAGCTGCTGAACAGAGCCTGGGCTTGGGGCAAGCATGGCCACATTTACCCAAAGCACTCCAAGGGGTTTGTTTTTAAGAGGCAGGTGAAAGCATCAGGGACTGGCTCCAAAAAATCCTCTTAAATGGAGAATTGTTTAGGCATTGTCTGACAAAGCAAACACTCAGGACTACATTCCAGGATCAGGAAGTAACTGACCCAGTCCAAACATCCTGTTCCACATGCTCTCCACCAAAAGCACAGAATGCCACTCTGTTTGCCCAGGCTCTCTCTCAGTGGTGACACTGCAGCCTGGAAACAGTTCAATGGCTGATTATGAAAACCACAGCTTGGCTGTAGGGCTCTTCAGACCAAAACCCAACAGACTCAAATCCCCCAGGTGAGGTCAAGAGTTCTGGGAACTCTTTTTCTCCCCACCTCCCTACAATATAGTCCCTCCAGGGTAATCTCCAGAGGTTCCTCTGCTGGCAGTGGCACAAGCAAGAAAGAAAGGCTGACAGGATGTTCTCAGGAGGAGAACAGTGCTCTACTGTCTGTCAGTTTATCCTGCCAAGCCATCAAAGCCTAGGCTTTGAGGCCAAAAAGAAAAATCTCTGATTTCTTGCTGTTGAGGATGTGTAGCCTATTTGCTATTCATCTTCATGTACCAGGTGTCCAGAGCAGCAAGAAAAACCCAGAGACAATTCCACTCTTTTTCTTTTAAAAACAAACATGCATAAAATCATCTTTTTAAATTGAAAAAGCCACACTGATAGGAATTTCTCTCCTCTTTGGTTTGCTACTGGCCACCTTCCCCGAGCTGTGGGTTCAGGCTGACAGCAGATTCAGCAAGACAGATCCATTTGGGGAACTTTCTGTGACTATGGCATCTAAGGCTGTCAGGACAGCTGGAGAAACTTTCAGCAACTACTAGAGAGTCCTGAAGAGGCTACCAAGATGCTGAGGGCACTGGGGCAGCTCTGGCAGGAGGAAAGGCTGAGAGCCCTGGGGCTGCTGAGCCTGAAGAGCAGTCCCAGAGGGGAGCTGCTCAAGGCTGAGCAAGAGCTGAAGGCTGGGGCAGGAGGCTGAGGCCAGGCTCTGCTCAGTGATGCCCAGGGCCAGGCCAAGGGGCACTGGGCACAAACTGGAACCCAGGAGGTTCCACCTGAGCAGGAGGAGAAACCTGTTTGCTGTGAGGGTGGGGGTTGGACTAGATGATCTCCAGGGATCCCTTCCAACCTTTAACACTCTGGGATCCTTGTGAACCTTCTCTCAAGGGGCACAGCACACACTAGTAAGAGAACAGGAGTGGTTGGTCACTCACCTGCAATGACTCTCTCCACAGCATACTCGAAGTTGGAAGTGTCGATGGATTTGTGACCTTCTCTAGCAGCATGAAGAGCAGCTTCATTACAGATGTTTGCTATGTCAGCTCCTGGAGACAAGAGTTTACAACAACTACATTGGGCTGGTTATGTGACAGAGATTCCAGGAGACAGAATAGGCAAGAACAGATCTGGAGCAGGACCTCAGGAAGTCAAGCAGCCAGCCTGCACTTTTCTGTTCTTTGGGAACAGAGAGCAAACCTAGTCCATGGTGTTTGTGTTGGAGAGGAACAATACAACTGCCTTGGCAATAAAACTCTCTGTTGCCACACAAGAGGCCAGAGTTCAGCAATCAATTAAGAGGCAAAAGCCAAGGCTGGCTCTCAGCAGCAGGGGAGTGGTGTGGGCAGCCTGGCTTGGCAAGGGCTGCCACGCTTCACACAGCAGCCACAGGACCTCTGAGTGGAGAAGGAACATCTGGTGTGAGTTTGGGGTGGGGGTGATGGTGGCAGGGGGCTGCTGGAAGGAGTCATGAAGAGGCAGTGTGCTGGGGCCTGTTAGAGGGGAAACCCTGAAAGGATATTCCAGGAACTCCACATAAACAGGAACTCTGGAGCCCCTTGCTCAGCACTGTTTCAAACTCCCAGGGAGCTGCCCTGGAAACAGGCTCAGTGCAGGAGCAGAGTTGTCCAGTTTCTGCTAGGACTGACACAGGAGTTGCTGTTCATTCCTCCCAGTGCTCTCCTGCTAACACAGATCAACTCAGGAGTCTTTTCCCATCTCATCATCAACAGCAGCTTGGACAGGAGCATAAGCAGTGGTTCCTCCCCTAAGAAATGAGGAACCCAGGCATTATAGAAGTGGATTTTCCCTATCTCCACCCCCTCCTAAGTCCCAGAAGATTGAACATAGCCACAAGCTATTGTTCACCAGAGCTCACCACGGAGCTGGAGCTGGTTAAGCTCCCACTATTTCCATAAGGATTGAGAAGGCTTGAGGCAAAAAGCCCTTTAGACCAAAACACCCTGGTAAAACTAAGCAACCAAGAAGCTGCAGCTTGAAGTGCAGAGGCAGTGCAGAAACAGGCAGAGCAGCCCCACAAGCACACAGCATGTCATACCACTGAAGCCCGGGGTCAGCTCAGCAAGGCGCTGCGAGTAGAAGCTGGCGTCTTGGATCAGTTTGAGACCCTTCAGGTGCTGCTCAAAGATCTCTCTCCTCTCCTGTAAAGAACACAGACCCTCTGAGCCCAGGAAGCCTTCACGACGTGGCAGCTTCGATGACGTCCATGGCAGAGAGCAGGGAGGGTGACATTGCCACCAGAGGGCAGGGCTGTCCTTAGAGCGTGCTCCGGGAGCCCTGCTCGACACCCAGCCCTCAAACTCAGACCAGATGTACGGAGGCTTACCGTGAGTCACTGCTTTCTCTCCCAGGGCCACTCCCCCCTCCGAACTTTCACTCTGATGGGTCTGAACTCTTCCCTTCCCGTAGAAGCACCGGCAGGAAGGAGGTCTGACTGCCTCTACCTGCTCCCTCACCCACCACCAACTGAAAACCCCAACTAGCTACTCAGCCTGAGACTGTTTCCCAGACAAAGGGGGTGGGGGGGGATGACTGCTGGCGAGTGGCCACGGAGTGACTCATTCAGCTGGTCCACAAGATCCTGATTCGAACAATGGGCTCCGTTGCCAGGGTTTTTCCCCTTCCTCCTTCAGGGCAGCTGCACAGTTCATGCTTCCGGTGCCAGATTCTATCAGGCATTTAAGGTATTTTAACTGGAAGCTCAGAGGAGGAAAGTAAAGCACAGATGGGAGAGAGGAAGAGCCTGTGCTGGCAGAGCTGACAGATCTTTGCTGCAGCTGAGCCAATTCCCAAAACTCAGCTACAAATGTCAACACAGCAGACATGGAAGACTCCTAGTAAATGGATTTTAAAAGCATTCAGAAGGAGAAAGTCACTTAACAGGCTGCCTGAAGGGAAGTGAGGAGCCTTGCAGGGATAGCGAGGACAATAAACCTACAGAACAAATGGTGCTCAAGGCACATGACAATTTCAGCTCTCACACGAGCCAACTTGCCAATTAGGTCTCCCAATTCCCGGGAGAGAAGACACAAACAGTTCTGCATCTGCATGGCAAAGAGAAGCATGGGCTGCCAAAGCTCCTACCAGAGCACAGACAGTTAAAAACCAGTGAGTTGTCACTTCAGACAAACAAGCAACTGCATTAGCATGTCAAATCCTTGATTTAGAGCATGAATAAAGGCAGACAGAAGCCCATCATCTCTGCCTTCATCAAGCTCAGCCTTTGCCAGGCCAGCAAATCGCTGAGACACCTTAGTCATGGGCGTTATGGCAAGGACAGGGCAGTAGGTGGAACATACCTGCAGCGTTGGAAGATCAATAAAGATGTGTCTGTCAAGCCTCCCAGGTCTCATCAAAGCATTATCCAAGACATCAGCACGGTTGGTGGAAGCCAGCACTATGACATGATCTGTGGTCCCCATTCCTGGAGAGAATCAAGCAAAAGCAAAGGGGAAGGTTTTCACCATCACAGACACTGCACTGCAAGCATACAAAGGGATGGGGCAGGGCAGGACAGAGAGTGTCTTGTGCAGCTTTATCATCAAGCCAGAGGGTGTTGAGATCATCCTTTGGGGCAGCTGAGGCTGAGAAAGTGTCCTCCAGCTTACAGCACAAGACAGGAAGGAACCTCCCAAGTCACCCAGGCCAGTCTCTGGTCATCACAGATCCTCCAAAATTCCCTTTCCTTTTACTTACTAAGCCTTGGGTTAAAACATGCTTTCCCCCCATGTGGCAACTGCTCCAACTAGAAACAAGAACAGAATCTCTCTATTCTGATGAGTCAGGAGATGCCTTCTCACCTCCAGGCTTAAGTCAATTCCTGCTCCTCTAGCTCCAGGTTGTATGCTAGTTGACACAGCCTTTCCCTCCCAAGTACTTCTGCAGAAAGCTCTTTAGCTTTCATTTCCTTTTAGCCTTCAGTCACACCTAGGCCACCAGGATCACCAGGGAAGGGACAAGCTATCTTCTGACTAGCTCAGGTTAATGCAGAAAAGAGGACACAGCCTTGCCACCCAGCAAGGGGCACATTACAGCATGGTTTCATCTTTGTCTTCTCACTCCTCTTTGATCACTCAGAAGACATCCAGGCATACTGCAGCCCAGTGCAAAGACCAACCCTGCAGACCTTTACACCACAGACATGCAGGCAGTCACAAAATGCTTTGCAGTGATGATTAGCACACACCAGCTCCAGCTCCAGTCAGGGGTTTTGTCTCAAGGTCTTAAAGGATGAAGGAAGTATCACGATTTACAGGCTTTCTGAGAGCAGCCTGCAGCAGGGAAGCATCAAAGGCAGGCAAAGCTTCCTGGGGAAGCCAGAGCACCAGCAGCTGGAGGAGGGCAGAAAGGGGCAGGCTGCTTGGGTGGGGAGCCAGAGCTCAGTGTTGAATCACTGAACCACACAGCTTATTTATCCCATTGCACCAGGTGCCCACAGGCCCCTGGGTATGAGTCACCTGCTTGCAGCAGATCCAACAGCCCTGGCACGCAGCAGCCTTCCCAGGGAAGGGCCGAGCTGGGCCCGCGCTTCCTCCGCTGCCAAGTCCCAGGCTGCAGAGAGGCAGCTTCAGGCACGTAAGCTGGGTGAGTTTCAGCTCTCTCCAGCTCCACCACCAGAGCTGCCAAATGTGTCAGCGTGCAGGAGCTCAGCAGAGAGATTAAGGTTACAGGTAAGGCAGAGGACTGGCTCTGTCAGCTCACGCTATCGCTAACCTCAGCGCTTCCTCCCTGCGGGGTGCTGTCTAAATAAGCTCCTGGAGAGGATGAAGCCAAGCATTCTTCAGGCAGGTATTACACTGGTCTTTGGAGGGGGATAAAGAGCAGAGAGACTGGCAGGCTCTTGGGGGATAGCAAGCTTCATTCACACAGCAGGATTAGATGGTACAGTACATTATCTGCTCTGCAGCTGGAAAGACTCTCCTAAAATAGGTCTGACTATTAGAACAAGTATAAAAACCCCCAGAACCACTGAGAGCATCCTCCTCACATCAGCTTCTGCCCTACTTGCTCTCAAAGGCTGTGTGTCCCAGCAGTGGGAAACGCTGCTCCAAGAAATCCACAACAGCAGCCTCCTGTTCCTATGACAGTTCTCAGTGCAGCATCACCTGGCACGTCACAGGCTCCAGCTTCCACGGGCAAAGAGCAGCCAATGGAACAGCCTACAGACACAGCACCTCAGTCATCTCCAAACCAAAGGCAGCTCTGAGAACCCCAGCTCTGAGAACCCAGCCTGAAGGGAGCCTTCTTATCTGCAGCAGTTACAAATACAGCCACTTCAAAAAGGAAAGGGAAAAAGGGCCCACTTGAACTGGCAAGTGCTCTGCTCCCCCTGACACAGCACGGTCCTTTGACAGGCATCTCATCTGCATTACCACACAGTGGCATTCTCCAGCCATTTGCCCAAAAGCATTTTGGCCATCCTCTGTGAACAGTCATCGAAACAGGGCCACCTTTGCGAGGGAAGCCACGGGGTCACACAACACAGAGCAGGGGAACAGGTCTTGCCTAAGGACTTTGCCTGAAGAGCTGCTCCCAAAGGATTTCCTGCATTTTCATTCACAAAACAGAGCCCAGCCCAGGACTGCCTGGCTCCTCTCACATGCATTCAGAAGAGAAGAGATATTTGGGTCACATTCCTCTTCCGCTGGCTTGCGCTCTGGGAGGGAAGATTCGCTATTCAGAGCAGGCACCTGTTCTGACAAAGGCTGCAGTGCATGTGTCACTCTGCTTTTGTACACACAGCCTCCCTCCAGCCCCTCCCCTTCTCCCACCAGACTCCTGCTGCTTCCAGAACATGAAGCAAAGCTGTCAGAGCAAAGGAAACCAAGGCTGCTGGAGGAAGAGCACTACAGCGACTCTAAATGCTGCATACCAGTGTTACCCTGCACCAAGCTGCACGTTCACCCCACAGAGCTTAGCATAATGGCTATTTTCTTAGTGTCCTCATCCTCCCTCCAGCCTGCAGAGCTGGTTCCATACAGCTCTGACCTTCCTTTTCCTCCCCTGCCATACCTCTGAGTAATCTCATTTGAACACACCAATTCAACAACGACTGCTGATGACTCACAGATCTACTTTTGTGCAGGATTTTGTTTTCCCCTCCAATTAATAGCTAACTCAGTTCTATGGTGCTGCCTTCCAGAACTCCAACCAGCAATTTAAGCAAAAAGCAATGAAAACAGAGCTCTCAACCTTCCATTTCAAGGCTTCCTCATTTACAAACACACTCCCCCCACTCCTCTGCTTGTGCTTGGGTAGAACTGTTAACCTCCTCAAAAACCTTATCCATTATCATCCCCCAAACCTCCCTCTTGCCACAATGCACAGTGCTGCAGTGCTCCCTTAGGTAACACACTCAGACAACAACACTTCAGTACCGTGTGCCAACATCCCTGCTGATGGGTACAAGCCAACAGTAAGTCCATGTTTCTTGTACTACCTCAGAGTCCTTGCCAGCTGTCTCCCATATGACACTGTAAGCTCCTTGGGCTATTTTTTTGTGTGTGTGTTTGATAAAGTACTTAGCACAATGAGGGACTTAGCACATGATCTGTATGAGACACCCATCAATAACGAGACATTAGGAGCTTAAAAATAAACCAGGCAGCACACAGCAAACAAGGGACTATCAAAAATACATACTGAGGATAACAGTTACCTTTTAAAATCACCTTCCAATCCAGTTGCACCCTAACTTCTGAATTAAGACTCACCTAACTGTCCCAGACTGGAAGAAATCAGCCATGTTCATTTTTAGCACAGAGATGTGGATTGTGCTGCCTACCTGCTCCTGAACAGACCCATGGGCCTGTCTCTTAACTCAGTGTTAACCCCTGCCAGCTCACCCTACAACCATCAGGAGAAAAGGCCCAACCACACCAGCACTGCTTCTGTGCTACTACTGTGTAGAGTCACTGTGTGTTTCTAGCAGCCTGTTCTGTTGAGACCACCTACAACACAGAGACAGCTGTAGATGGCCATAGTCACTACTCCCAGTCCATCTCTGTTCTTGGCCAAGCTGCCTAGGCTACTGCACATGCAAAGTCCCAGGGAACTGCACCCACACAGTTAAGGTGATTGTTGGTACCTACATAGCACTGAGTTTCAAGCATGTTCCTCCAATATTTCTCCAGATTTCTGCCTGGTTCTTTAGGACCTACTTAAAGCTCCTTTCTCTCCCTCAAAAAGCTTCCTGGTGCCTGTGCTGAAGCAGAGAAGCCTGACAGGTCTCTTACCAGCAGGACCACTCTACCCTTGCCTGTACCACACTATGTACTACTCCTCCTTACAACTTCTCCTGCAGCAAGGGCAGAGATCCAGAACCATACATCATCTTGCATGAAGGATGGAGGAACATCTAACCTTCTTCTGAAAGCATTTTTACAACTCCCAGCTTCTCTCCTTGAACAGGGAGGGCTGACCCCAGAGCAATCTCCAGAAGGCAGCCTTGCTGCTGAGCTGCAGGACTTGCTCTCTTCAGCCCCCTTCTCACAGAAGAATATCCCAGGTTGGAAGGGACCTAGAAGAATCATCAAGTCCAACTCCTACTTAGGCATAGGACAACCCCAAAGTCACACCATGTGCCTAAGTGCATTGTCCAAGTGCCTCTTAAACTCCATGAGAGTAGGGGCTATGACAGCCTCCCTGGGGAGCCTGTTCCAGTGCTTCATCACTCTCTGGGTAAAGAAGCTCTTCCTAACATTCAATCTGAATTTCCCCTGGCACAGCTTCATACTGTTCCCCCAGGTCCTGTGTCTGGTCACCAGAGAGAAGAGGTCAGCATCCACCCCTCCCTCCCTGGTGAGGCAGTTATAAACTGCAGTTAGGTCTCCCCTCTGTCTCTTCTTCTCCAGGCTGAACAGACCAAGTGACTTCAGCCTTTCCTTAAGTCTTCCCCTCCATACCCTTCACCACCTTGCTGCAAACATCCCTAAGAAGAGCAGTTTTAACCCCTGGAGTCTGGAGAAAGAGGATGCTTTTAGTGCAGGAGGGCTTCTCACCTGCCACATGAGACAAGAAGTGCCACAGTCACAGGCAAGGGAGAAGATGGCTCTGTCCCACAGAACAGCAGTGACACAAACACTCCCTGGGGGGCAGGTGGTTTGCTATCCTTAGCCTGCTCTGCAAGAAGATTTAGCAACAGGAACACTGCAAGTTGGGGCAGGGCTGCAGGCTCTGACAGAGCTAAGACTAAAAACAGCCAAAGGATCTTTCCTTCTGGCACTTGTGTGGAAGTGTGTGAGAGAAGAGCTGATTCCAGACACAGTACAACCAGAAACCATCCACAAGTGTGGCATCAAACCAGGACCTGTTTGCAAAACTTCTCTCTCAGTTTAGATAGAGATCCTGTGGTCAAGGCAGACAACATGAGAACAAGTCCTCTGGTGGGAGAACTGATATATAACATTGCTTAAGTCCCTCTGAGGCAACTAAACTTTGAACCTTAACAGACTTTAAACCACTACCTGTCTTAGGATGCAAGAAATACCCAACATTTAATGGCTAGCTGGACCTGGATATTACCCTCTACAGAGGGCAGTGCCCTTATTGCCAATTAATCTTCTTCTGCTTCCTCAGTACTGTAAATAATTCTTCTCCAATTGCCAATGGGAAAACAAACTCCTAAACTAAAGCCATCTAGTAGAGTGAGCCTTTGGGGTTGCTGCCCTCTGCCAGCCACGATCTCTAATGCACATTTGCTGTTGATTTGATCAGCAGGTGGATGCTGACATGGCTGGTGGTCCAAATGCACTCTAGATGGGACACTATGCTCTCTTCTGACTCAGGGTCCTCAGTACAGTCACAAAACCAGCTGGCTCCAGAGTTTTAAGACTTACTAGATTTAGCCCCAAAGCCTTAAGAGCTGATACAGATGTCTAGATTTCAAGAGGGTTATCTCCACAACCTCATCACAGCTGTCCTGAGCCCAGTTACTTCCTTAGGCACCCTCAGCTCTGGAGTAGTCCTGCTTAGCCAAGAGACAGATGTAGACAGGCTACAGTGCCTTCAGAAGCAGGGACACTGGGGGCATAGGCACATACTTGTGCTTGAGGAGACTCCTAAGGGTTCCACAGGAAAACCTGGGCCAGTGTAGGTCAAGTCCTGGGCACACAAATTCCACAAACCCTATCCTCAACAGCAGCTGCTGCTGCTGCTGCTGTTTCTAGTCAGTGTAGCAGCTGGTGAGGGGGAGAAAAAACACAAACAGGACTCACTTCAACTGAGTGGCTTGACAACCCCTGAAACCAGAGCAAGGCCACAATGGAGTCCACACAGGAAAAAAACTGACTTTCAGGGCCACAGCTCCTCCACTAAGCAGCAGTCTAAAACAGTTATCACTTGTACAGATGGTCTTTAAGCAAGGACACAACCAAGCTGTAGTTGTGGGCTTAGTCCTGAGCAGGTTGTGAAGTGCAAGGCAGAGGGAAGAGGGGAATGAGGTCTGCTTCAGTGCCGTGGTAACTACCCCAGCAAGAGAACGCTGAAGGTGCATGGCGAGTGGGAGCAGGAAAAAGCTGTACAGACCAACACCCTGGAGTTCTGAGGTGCTAAGGGCCAAACTGCCTAGAGAGAGAACTACTGACCATCCATCTCCACCAGCAGCTGGTTCAAGGTCTGTTCCTCCTCAGCATTGGCAAAGCCAGATATGTTGGTGGAGCGCTTCTTGCCCACGGCATCGATTTCGTCGATGTAGACGATGCAGGGAGCGCGAGCCTGGGCCTCTCTGAAGAGACTCCGAACTCTGGCAGCCCCAAGGCCTGCAGGGGAAGGGAGGAAGAAACATGCTTCCTAAGTACAATTGTTAGTACAGGGAGAACAGGATGACTGGCCCCCAGTGAGACACTTGGTGCATGACAGGCCCTCTCTCAGCACTCCCAGCACAAAGAAACAGCTACAGAACTCTCGTGGTTAGCCCTTAGGTGCTGCTCTTCCTGGAGTGTGCTGGCTTGAAACTGAGCTCCCAAAACTGCAGGGAGCTCCTACAGCTGCTGGAAGAGAAGCTCAGATCCCAGCTCCTACAGCTGAAATATTCAGCATGTTCCTGCACACTGATGCTTGCCAGGTCTCAAAAGATCCAGAAGAAAGGAAGAAAAGGAGGAAGATGGAAACCCCAAGGCACAGAGAAGCCATCCTTCCCCCAGCAGCAGGGAGCAGCAGAAAATCCATCAGCATTCTCAGGAAGGAAGCCTCAGTCAATGGCTTTAATAATAGGTACAGGGAAGTTGGAGATAATGCTTTCAGGTGAAGAACCATGGCTGCACAGTGTGAGAAGGAAGCAACTAGTAATTCAGAGGGCATGCACTTTAGATACTGTATCATTAAGTACTCTCCATCACTGAAAGCCTTTTCTTTTCAGCAGAAGTATCCAGCTCACCCTCCCCACACAAGGAGAGGCTAAAGCTTCACAGAAGCCCTGGCCAGCACCCTCCAAGCGAGCTCCACACCCTTCCTCCCAAGCAGCTTACCTCCTATTACCTCCACAAACTCAGAGCCTGCCATGGCCAAAAATGGCACTTGTGCTTCTGTGGCCACAGCCTTGGCCAGCAGTGTCTTTCCACAGCCTGGTGGTCCAAGTAACAAGGCACCTTTGGGCACCTTAGCCCCAAGCTGAAGGTATCGATCAGGACTCTGCAAGAACAACACAGCTCCGTCAGATCCACAGCTCACATAAAACACATGCACAAAGACATGGCCTCCTAGAGCTTCCCAATACAGTTTTCAGCCTGAGCAACTCTGAGCTGCTAATGGGAGCAGCTCCACCTGCATTCCTGCTATGGAACTGGAAATAGAGGGGTTGAGTCACATTGATCACAGCATAAAAAGCTGTCAGCTTATTGAAACAGGATGCTCAGTATCAGGAAGGATGAAGAGAAGAACATGCCCCCCTTCCCAGGTCAGCCAGCTATCCCAGAAGACAAGCAGCAAGCACTTCATCTGTTCTACTTTTCTATACCTTTAAGTAGTCCACAAATTCTTTGACTTCCATCTTTGCCTCATGCATTCCTGCTACATCCTTGAAGCCAATCCCTTTTCCAGCCTTCCCATCCACGATGGTGAATCGAGCCATCTTCAGCTGGTTCTGTGGGAGGGCAGCACAGGGACATGCTCTGACTCTGGAAAGGCAGAGGTGCAAACTGTGCCTGACAAATAACACTAAGGTGCCCACCAAGGCATTGATGTTTTACTAACTCTTGCTTTGGAAACACTTCACAGCCAGATTATTGACTTTATCTAGCCACACGTTGGGAAGAGACAGAATAAACCTGCAGCACCAGGCCAAACACAATCCAGCTCAAACTCCATGCAGACCAGGCAGGGATACTTAATAATGGGCAGAATGCCTCCCAAAAACACCTTATTTGGGATCTTCCCCATGATCTCTAAACACTGATCCTTAAATACATGAAAGGTCTAGTTTTGAGGAGTATGTGTTGCCAGTGGTGAATAACAACCAACACTCTCCTGTGAGTGTGTTATCAGCAGACACTTAGCACCATTGTCCAATGCTGCCACTGAGCTCTGCTGGAACACAACCCAGGGCAGAGCTATAGGTTCTCAAAGTCAACAGACACCACATTTCAGTCTCCTGGTGTGCTAAGCCACAGTGACAGCCAAAACAAGACTCTAAATGCTCTGCTAGTAACAGCTTATTATGCTCTACTGAAAACATCTACTCAGGAGTTTCTTCTCTTTGAGAAGTGTAGAGCTTCTCCACCCTCAGAAACATCAACTTCTCCAAGTGAAGAGTTAAACACACAGGGCCTAGCTGCCCCCACTTGGGCAAGGACAGAAGCTTGTCCTCAAAGCCCTCATTACTCAATACTCCTTTAAAACACTCTTCTCCTCCGAGCAGCTGCATCCCTTTGTGTAAAGGGAATCCCAAAGCCAAAAGAAGACTGCAGTGGGAAATCTAACAAGGGACTGAATTCATGCTGTTTTCATGCCCAAATCCCTGTGGTCAATGGCAGTGTTATCCCAGGCTGATTTCTCCAGCTTCAGCAGCAGATCCAGGCAAGGGTGGGAGAGGGGAGAAGGGGATTTGACTGATGTTGCAAGCAAAGCATGTGGCATGAAGGGAGCAGGCCAAGACATAATGAAATCCAGAATCTGAACATATTTTATAAATTGAGAACTCATTTTGCAGAAAGCAGCAATTCCTGGCTGCATGGGAGGTGGATTGGCAGGACCCAGCAAAAAACACCATCTGCAGCTGCAACACATTAACAGGCTTTGAAAATAGCAGAGCAAACTGGCCAGGAGCTTCACCGAGCTCAGCCCTTCCTGCCACTGGGGAGAGAAAGGGCCTTGGCTGAGGCCAGCAACAGTACAGCCTAGTCAGATGATCAGGACAGGAAAAGATGCAAGATGGTGAGGGGTCTAGAGTACAAGACTTGTGAGGAGCAGCTGAGGGAACTGGGCTTGTTGAGCATGGAGAAAAGGAGGCTCAGGGAAGACCCTCTCACTGTAAATCCCTGAGAGGAGGCTGGAGCCAGGTGAGGGTTGGGCTCTTCTCCCAAGGAACCAGTGACAGGATATGATCAAATGGCCTGAAGCTGCACCAGGGGAGGCTTAGGTTGGACATGAGGAACAATTTCTTCCCCAAAAGGGTTGTCAAAGCCTAGCCCAGGCTGCCCAGGGCAGTGGTGGAGTCACCATCCCTGGAGGTGTTTAAAAGCCCTGGAGCTGTGGTGCTGAGGGCCATGGTTTAGTGGTGAGCTGGCAGTGCTGGTTGATGGTTGGACTCCATGATCATAGAGGTCTTTCCCAGCCAAAACGCTTCTGAGTCAAGACTAAAGAGAGTCCTTGGTACCAGCCAATTCTCATACTGCAGTGACTTCACTGGGCACAGGGGAGGAGATTAGGCCAGCAGAAGACAAGTCTAGCCACAGGGCTGCAGCACAACATCAAGGTCCAGGATACTCACAAAGGCATTGAATCCTCCTGCCCGGCCTGCAACCCTCACAAGGCGGAAGATGCTCCACAGCATGGACAAAGCCATGAGTGTCACTAGCAGGGAAATGACATCACTGAAAGGACAGAAGCAAGAGAGGTACAAATTGAAGTGTCTGGCCACAACTTGGTAAATATTACTTCACTTGGCTATTTTCAGTACTTTAAAAGTGTTGACATTTAGGCTACAAGTGCAGCAACGAGCAGACAAGTAAGAAAATGGAACCTTCACAGGATGTTAAATATATATCCAACCCCAAACCCCCAGTAATTGCATAACCTAGAAAGTTAAACAGAGCCCTGGTAAACACTGCTTACAGCTCTGGAAGAAATTTGACCTCACCATCCCCTTCAAGAGGTATTTCTACTTCTAAAACAAGTAGGACCTTTAGGCAGAGAGGTGATCCCCTGGTGGGGCTGGCAGTGCCTCCAAAGGGAGCTCACTGCAGATCTGCATCTGGCAACACTAGGAGATTCCAACTCCCCTAATCCTGGCAGAAATCCCAGTGCTGGTCTCCTGTTAGGAGGCTGCTCTACCCAGTCTGGCTGGCCCTCCCTGGTCAAGCCTCTCAAAGTCCTTCACATCAGTAGGAAGCGACGCAGTGACCAACATCACTGACTGTCTGAATCCTCTGCAACACCAAGAGCCCAGCAAGTGAGTTCCAGAGGCCTGTGCTGCACTCTGGACTCCACAAAGCCTGTTCTGCCAAAACAAGCTGCTGATCTTAACAGAAGGGAAAATGAGTCACCTCAGCAGCAAGGAGCACTAAACACCAGTGCTCGTGAAAAGCACAGAATAAAGCCTAGCCAGTGCTCTCTGGTCTGCTGACAGACCTTCCCTCTTCTCACCCATTGCAACTGACTTCAGAATTAATAGCTTTGAGGGGTTTTGAAGAGAGGATTGTTTTGGCTTTTTTTAAACAAAGGATCTTGGTTTCAGGCAACAGAAGAGCCCTCTAAGTTTAACAGAAGTACTGCTCTCATTCAGATTTTGTCCACTAGCATCAAAGCTGCTCTGCTCAGTATGTGGCTCACAGCTGGAGAGAGCACCAGCACAGACTGTCCTCTGATCTGCAGCTCACAAAGAAGCAGGCCAAAGCTAGGTGTTTATTTTTACAGCTTGCACCACCACCACAGGCCTTCCTCAAAGCATTTTAACAGGGGAAGGCTTGCTGCACCACCAGCATTCTCCACATCATCTGTTGAGTTAGGATTCCTAACACACTCTGCACTTGAATAATTGATGAGAAGGCCAGAAAGTGCTCAGCTGTGCAAGAGCACAGACTTTCCTCAGGCTTCCTGACACTGACCAGAAACATTTTGGTCTGCTGCTTGCTGCGGGTCCAGCTGCCTTCTGGGGACCCTCACTTGTGAAACATTCAGGTACAGGGAGAGCATGCCTGTTTCTAAAGCTAAGTGCTCCAAACTGAGACTGCTGCTTTGTTCTGTATTTCTATAACAACATTTAGCTGAAAGTGACTTTCTTCTCCAACTGAGGGATGTTGTCACAGAACCACAGAATATTAGGGACTGGAAGAGACTTCTGGAGATCACCTAGTCCAACCCCCCTGCCAGAGCAGGTTCTCCTAGAGCAGGTTGCACAGGATGGCACCCAGGCAGGTTTTGAATGTCTCAAATTCATGAGATGGAGACTCCACCACCTCCCCAGACATCCTGTTCCAGTGCTCCACCACTCTGAAAGTCAATGTAAGATCAACAGCAAGCAGAAGGTTGTATCATACTTTCCATAGAAGCCAGGGTGTTTGTAGGAAACAGGGATTCTCTCTCTCTCATCAATATTCAGCTCATCCTCAGCAGCTCTCAGCTTCTCTTCAAACCTGTCGATGTTTGCCACCCGCATGGTGTACAGCAGGGTCACGTTCTGGGGACAGGCAACAGAGAGCAGCACATGAGTGTTTGTGGGACAGGGACACAGCAAAGAGCAGGAGTGGTGCACAAGATGGACAAGCCAGATCAAAGATAGGCTTATGTTACACCCTTTGGCACCGCATCACTGAACTCCTGTGCAGATAAGTGACACCAGGGCTTCAAATCAACCTAGGGACAGCTCTAGAAGTCAAGAACTCAGTCTCAGCTCTCTAGAAGCAAGGAGGTGAAACAACTTTGTAGGCAGGCTGAAGTTAGAAACCCACTCTGACTGACACCCTGGGCTCAGACAACACTTTGTATTCTCCATGGAGAACTCCACCCCTGGGAAGGAAGTGTCTTGTGCTCCACTCAGACTTCCTGGATCTTGTTTCTGTATTTGTGTCAGAAATGAGTTTCACCCAGCAGTTTGTTAAGTAGATCCTAAATTGCTGAACAAAATGGGCTGTAGCCAAGAACAGTATTTTAATCTCTCAAGCCATTTGGTAATGATTCTTAGCAGCAACTCCTGGGAGGCAGCACATGATCAAACCTTGCTTTGTTTCCATTTGGGAAGATTTAGGAAGGAAGTCTGATGGAGTTTGGGAGAACACTTGAAACTAAACTGCAAACAGGTGAACAATTTTGAAACAAGATCTAGTAATTAAGAGTTTACAATCTTCTAGGCACCTTCTCACATAACAAACTCAACCAGTAGAAGAAACTGGAGAGTTTTCCCAGCTTTTTAGACACACAAGATGTTCTTCCAGGTCATTATTTTTTTTGCCATTGAAAAGAGTTTAGTTTTAGGTTTCCAATTAGTTCCCAGGTTGACAAAAGTGACAG
This sequence comes from Galbula dea, assembly GCA_013399015.1. NCBI lineage: Eukaryota > Metazoa > Chordata > Aves > Piciformes > Galbulidae > Galbula > Galbula dea. The sequence goes on along the minus strand of VWZX01000114.1, from coordinate 525,180 downwards.
AAGTCTCCTGAACTTCAGTTACAAGAAAGAAAAATCAACAAAGAACAAATATATCAACTAGAGCTCTACTGAACACAGATTAATGAACTCAATTCTTCCCAAGAGCAGAGCCCAAGATCACTCAGCCCAGTGCAGAAAGCCACTCACAACTTGGCCATGGGGAGTTCCTCCTGGGTGCAGATAAATCTCCACGATATCACTCTCTGGCACCACCTCAATTCTCTGCACCTCTCCTTTTGCCAGCATCTCATTCACAAAGTAGTTCCAGGAAATGCTGGTCCCTTCTCTGTTCTCCCCAAGCAGGAACCGAAACATCAGCACGATGAAGGTTAGGACCAGGAGTGCTCGCAAGCGTTCCAGGTGCATCTGATTCTCCCTTCTCCTCCTCTTCTCCTCCTCTTCAGGAAAGAAGATAGCAGAGAGAAAAACCAAAGATATGAGCATGTCATTGGGGAGGTCTGTGCCCCCAAAAAGGGGCAATTAAATGAGAACAGAACAGCTCCTTTCAGGGCTGTCTTTTGTGGCACGTCTAGTTTCTCCTGCAGGACTTGCTTCAGGAGCAGTCCCTAACTTGCACTGCACAGGCCACAGGAGTTGTGTGACTTGCCCAAGGTTATGCAACTGACTCAGTGTTTTGGACTGTGGGACTGTTCCCAGACCTTTCTGGCTTCTCAACTGTCAGAGCAGAGAGCCTCTTCAGCTGTACATGTGGAACAGCACCAGGTCAACAGCCTGCTTATGGAAGCACAAGAACTCAGATGGGAACTTAACGGCTGCCTGGAAGGAGGTAAATTTTGCACCCTGCTAGCAGCTACATTCAGCTGTCCCCCAGTGCCCCAAAAGCCACACAGTGAGGCACTGTGTACACACAGGATGAGGGAGGATCACCTCCTTCTGCAATTGCTGCTTCAGTGAGAAGAGAAACTGAAGCATTAGTGAGCCAAAGAAAGCCTCTCGCTGCCAGAAGTGATCGATTGGGCACAAGGCAGGCAGCAATCTCAGACATATTTTGAAGAGTTCTGATCAGCTTTCCCTGTTTTAGGGCAGTCTAATCCTGGTCCAGGAGACTTTAGAGGGTCATTGTCCATTAGACCAATTACAATCCCCCCAAATGCTGTTTTGTTCTAAAATGAGAGCCTATCTCCCTTGCCTGGCCTAATATGGATATAGACTAAACAAAGCCACCAGAGCCTTGCTGCTAAAAAACTCAAGAATGACTACAGCTCACCTCTAGATAACAGGGTCACAGACTGGTTTGGGTTGAAGGGACCTGTGAAGGTTATCTAGTCCAACCCCCTGCAGTCAGCAGGGACATCTCCCACTAGATCAGGTTGCCCAGAGCCCCAAACAACCCGACCTGGAATGGTTCCAGGGCTGGGACATCTCCCACCTCTCTGGGCAACCTGGGCCAGGCTCTCACCACCCTCAGGGTAACCAATTCCTTCCTTCTTTCTAGTCTGAATCTCCCTCTTTTAGTTTCAAACCATCACCCCTTGTCCTGTCCCAACAGGCTCTGCTAAAAAGTCTGTCCTCCCCACCTTTCTTATTGGCCCTTTAAGCACTGAAAGGCTCCAGGAATGCTTTTACACTGCTTAGTCCTCAGGCTGTTGCTAACACACTCACTGGAACATATTAGGAGTCAGCAAAACCAGTCTTAGTGTCCCTAGTAAATCCCACAGCACAGAATTATAAGAGCTAATTATTTCCTGGTGAGCTCCTGCTCTGCTGGCACCCTGTGTCACCAGACCAGTAGTGTTCCTCCTGCCTAAGGAGGTGCCTGCATTTGCAGGAGATCTAACCCAGCCCAGGAGATGTGACATGCAGCTTACCTCTGCTTCTTAACACACTGCAAATCAATCTCTCTGAACAAACCCACAAAGATTGTCTCCCAAACTACACACCTAACCTCATGTTTAAAAGGGTTTGGTAACTTGTCCACACTAAGGATCTGCATTGAAGAGGGATTCCCATGCTAGATGAGCTTTCCTCTACCTCTAGAGTACTAGTGACACACTGAGGTGATGACAGGAGGAAAAAAAAGCATGGTTTGCTTCAAGATTTTGCCACTAAACCTTTTTGTCCAGACTCCCAACCTTTTTTTCCCCTCACTCCAAAGACCAGTTTCCAACTCTGTGCAGGATTGTGCCCCAGCACAGCTCATGTCAATGCTAGCTGCTGGTCTAACTGTCAAGATGACAAGAAGTATCTCCTCCTCTTCCCAGTCCTATGTGGGTGTTGGAGATGTAATTTGGCACTTGTTCTGGATCTACAGTTTCACAGCAACATGACATACATAAATACTACTCTACACCCAGAAATAAATGAATTCCACACCCCTGGACTGCTGGTGCCAGTGCCTGCTGCAGCCCAGAGCCCATTTACTTGCAAATTCCTACCAAATGCTCTGACAGTAGCATTTATCACTAGGCACCAATTAGACCCTACACACACTGCAACAAAACCAAAGGACAAGGTTTAGCTTATGACCCAGGCAGATGCTAAAAAAAGGACTCTGTCCTTCAGAGAAGCATCATTTTTCACTTGTTTCCCAGCTCTGCTTCACATTTAACAGGAAAAGGCTGATTCCTAAATAGAAACAATGGAGCTTTTCAGATAAGGTCATCATTTCAAAAGGCAGTGACAAGCCCAGACACTGTGGCCAGCTCATCCACTTTGTTCTCCATGCTGTCTCCTCACTTTGGTGTTATCTGCTAGATCCAGCTTTATTAGAACAAAGCAATTCATCACAAAGCTGCAGGATGACCTCTACCATAGTCTTACTAAAGAAAAGTAAAATACAGCATGATAGAGGCCTTAGTCTGGGCAAGATTCTGAAAAGCTGAGCAAGTTCTAAACAAAAATACTCCATAGAGAAAAGAAACTCCTCTAGAAAAGTGAGTGCTGACAGAAACAAGAGGCCAGCTATTGCTACACCTAAGCTCCATGGAGATGTCAGAGTCAACTACTGCTGAAGCACTTTCCTGTACTAAATTCCAGGCAAAGTGAGGATGCATGAAGCATGTTCTGAAGCACATAACAGAGGGTACACTCACAAAATGGCCACCACAGGGTAAAATCTGGCCACTGGATATCCTGTTCCTAGAATTAGGCTTGTCTAGCACCTTTAACCTACAGCTGAATCATTTCAGGGAAAGCCACCATTTCTAGAAAGGCAGAATTCAAGGTAAAGCTTTCCCCTCCTCTGCATCTCACTCAGGACAAAAATCAGCCTGTTCCTAAGCTGCTGTGAAATTGGACTGTCTTTACAGTACAACATTCCCACTGCACCATAAGCCACCCCACAGAATTCAGTAACTCAGAACCACTAACTGGATGTGACACTTGCAAGCAACAGCTGTGGGAACCCTTCCAGCTTTTCCCTCTCAGAAAGCCTCCATGAAGCAGTGATTTGCCATTAACCCCAAATCTGAACTGGCCAAGTGAGATCTTGCAAGGGCTGCAGTGACAGTTGGAAGAGTCCTCTTCAACAATTACTGCAGAGATGAGTATTCCCCTGGAGACACAGGGCAGCACTCCCCCTCCTCAAGTCAAGCCAGCCATTAATCATTGGAGAGAAGAGGCCACTGAAAGCAGCACGTTGCTGTCTCCCACTTGAACAGCTACAGGGCTTCTGCAAGGCACTGAGCTCCCAGGCTGATGTGTGCTCCTGCAAAGACCAAAGGCTCCAACCTCTAAGCTCTGACCTCCTCAGCAAGGACTCTGGGATACCTGCACCCATGTCCTGTCAAGGGCATCAAGCTAGTTAAAGGAGGCCAAGAGAGACTGCAGTGACACCACTCAGCAGCAGCTGACTGCTTTCACTTCAAGTCAGTTAGTCCAAGAGGATTCAACTGTTATGATGAAGCACAGCAAAGGAAAAGCCAAGCTGCTCCTTTATTTGATGACAGCTAGGTAAAAGTTCACTTGTAATTTATAGAACAGTGTCCCAGTCTGTGTGACTCAAGCATGAGGCTGAGAACCTTCCAACTCAGAGCACAAGGGTCTGGAGCCCTCCATCTGCAAGTTCAACCCTCACTCCAGGAAATAAGGAGCACAGCAGACATCCACAAACTCACTCATGACATCACCAGCCTCTGCAAGCATCAGCTAACATCCTAAAATGAAGAAAATGCCCAGGTCTGCTATGCTTCTGCAAGACAGAAGAATGAGACCTTCACTGGGCCACTCCTGACACCTTTCCAGCAGATACAGGACACATCATCAGCTGCAGGACTTCACAGCTAAACATCTCCACCAGGGAGTCTGGAGACATGCCTTATCCAGAGCCTAGAAAAATCTCTGCACTTCAGTTTTTGGGAGGCATGGACTCACAAACAAGCCAAGAATTTGCTCTACAGAAGTGGAAGAGTCAAATTACATGTTTCAAATGGAATGCAGCTGTTGTCAATCCACAAACAGCAGAAAGTTGACAACACCACCAAGACTTGAAGGGACACCCACCAATCTCTTCATGTTTGAAAAATGACTGGTGAAAACCTACCAGAAGAAGATAAACAATTCCTCCTCTGAGGGTCAGAACACTGCCTGTCAGGAGGTACACAAGGTCTTTGCCTAGTACACTGAAGTTATTTCCCTGCACCCCTACTTGCCATCAGTGTCATTAAATTCCTCACCTCCTTCAGCTGAAGGTACAAAGAGAGCACTCCTCTTCTCACCAGCATCTGCCACACCACTAGATCCCCAAGTTCAGAACACTTTTAGTGAGGTGAAACTCATTTTCAGGAAGTCCTGTACAACACAATGCCTGGGGCACAGGCAAGTCTCAGACATGCAAACTCCAGCATCTAGGAAGACTGATTTAAACCAAACACAGAACCCCAAACCACCAAACAAAAAAAAGCCAAACATAAAACAAGAACAACAAAACCAACACCAAAATTCTGAGCAAGAGTCATTAGTAACACAGATAAAAATATAATTCCTTAAGGAGTTCTTAACTTTGAGCTCTGTAAATCACTGTAAGTAGAAACACATCCACTGGGAAGGTAAAGGAGTCTAGGAAAAGCTGAATTCAATTAAGACAAGTTGCTCTGCCACTGAACCTCCAACCCAAACCTCAGTGAACACTGCCATGCCCCTTTAAACAGCAGCAAAACTAAGGCAAGCATCAATGAGGTTATTGACACAGGATGCAGAGCAGCACAGAAAGAGAATCAGTTTCAGCATCTGTCTTCAATCATCTCATTCCATCATGTAAGCCAAGACACCCCTCAAGCTTGGTCTCAGCCACAGGCCTGCAGGGGTGGTAGGTTACAGGGAGAGGTTTACAGTGCTCAGAAGCATCCAGGTGACCCTTCCATGCTGCCCACTCTTACCCCTCACCCCCCCCCAACCAGCTTGGCTCATGAGCTATCTTTATGGCACACACATACCCTCATCCTCCTGGGGAGGTTTCTTTTTGGATCCTCCATCCTTCTGCTTACTCCTCTGAGAGCTTGAAGTAGTAAAATAGCAAGTGCTACCTGCAGGCAAGCAGAGTTAGTAGTTACTATCTGATGACCTTAGGAGACATTGAAAGAGGGAGACTGAGGGTGGCAGAGATGAGCTCCAGATGCAAAGAAAGCCAAGCTCCAACATCCACCCAAGTGCCCAGCTGTCTGTGTGCCAAGGAAAGGGGCCACAGGCAGCAATGGGAGGGGCAGACCCCTTCAGGCTCCTTAGAGAATAGAGATGTATCTTCACAAGCCAATCAAAACCATGGCTTTGTTCAGAGATCATCTTAATGGGGCAAAGAAAATAATTGGGATAAATCCCTCCAGTCTTGGAGCATGCACATTTCCTAAAGCATACAACACCAGTTAACACTGCTGTGGCCAGCTAAGAACAGCCTCCCACCAGGGACTCTGAATGCTTGGGAAAAGAAATCCATGTGCTGGAGTTAAATGCAGGTCTCTCAAGAAATGCAATTAGGATATTCCAATAAAAGCCAAGAAAGTTAAGGCTGCAAACAGCATGACTCACAGCTGCTGCTACAAAACAACAAACAAAGGCTTTTTTCCACTAGGAAAAATGGAAAAAGTTCAGAAAGGGAAGTGACCTGAGGACAACAGCTTCCCTCTGCCATGGTCTTCCACAAAGGCCCCAGAAAGAGGAGTAAGCCCAGCAACTGGACTGCTTGTCCTCTTGCTCCTTCTGCTAGAGGATTCACTCTCATTTGGAGGATTTTTATCACCTCCCAAGTAAAGAATCCTCTTGAAGGTAAAGCAGCCCAAGCTCACCAGGCCCACACTGGCCAGAAGAGCTGCAAACAGCTTTGTTCAAATCCCAAAGGCAACAGGAAAAATCATCTTCCCAATCTGAAGAGGGCAGGGAGAAGAATAATTGCCTTTTTTACCCTTACTCTAGGAACTCAGATAACATTTTCTGGCACACACTTTCACCTTGTTCCAGTGCAAGGCTTTCAGCAAGGTCATGGGATGTGATTTCTGACAAGAGGTGAATGACATTTTTGTCTTGAGGCTTTGCTAATGAGCCAGAGAGATTCTCTACTTTCAAGTCTGCAGGTTTTAAATTAGCTTTTAGGTCCTAATGACTCAAGTGCTTATTTAATCATGCTGAGCTCCTTGTGGAAAGGTGCCATTGCTCAACCCTGTCACCAAACCACCCAGAACCCCTGCAGAACACACACAGTCCCAAAGCCAAGAACCCAACAGCTTGCTTTCAGCTTCAGATAAACAGGCAGTGAAGGTAAGAACAAGTCAATATTCTTATTAAATAAGACCTTTTCCCCTTCTCTGCCTGTACAGCTGCTCACTGGGACTCACCTAAAAGGTTGCAAAGCCAGACTGGGTCTCGAGGGATGTGCTGTTTCAGCAGGGCTCCCCTCAGACCTCGACGTGTGGGGGAAAGTGTTTGTGACAGAAGGCTCTGAGGGAAAGGAGAAAGAGAAAGAGACAGCCATTGGAGAAGTCCTGGGACTGCTTAGCCTTCCTGTATACAGCAAGGTTAAGGCTTCTAAACACAAAAACATTGTTGGTAAGCTGCAGGACCAGCAGCTGGCAGAGCTGAAGATTACTCCTGGGTGTGCTGTGGACTTGCCACATGACTTATATTCATTATAACCCAGTTTAAAGAAAGCACATGGATAAATAGAAACATGTACTCAAAACACCTGAAAATGTTACATTTTTCCTCACTGTATCTCTGTTCTTCATTCTGAAGATTATCCTGCAGTTGATATCCACATTTAAATGAACTTCACAACACTGGAACTAACATTTACCAACACCCTCCCTGAGCACTAGTCTCACCTCTTCCCCAACACGTGGTCCCTGTTTCACCACCCCACAAATTCCTGTGCAGCAAACCAGACAGGGACACTGAGAAGGCCAAAATCCCTCACCTTTTCCCCCCCATCTTTGCTGGGCAGTAACACAACTGCTTGTGCTGGCCTAAGGGGGTAACCTCTTAGGATTGATACTTTCTAGACCAGAACAGTTTCGACTTGTTTAACTTGAGGACAGAAAAACCTAGCATGCTTCACAAAGCAGCCCCACAATAGTTCTTCCTCCGTTGACCACTTCATCACTGCACTGATAAAAAACACCAAAAGAGTCTTAAATCTCATTGAAGGCCTCGTTTAAACAAGGCCATTGCCCTCTGCATTAAGGGCTGTGTTGGAGAGCCCTGTGATACCAGCAGCACTGCAAGGCGAGGGAAACATCTGCGGCACACAGACACCAACGTGACAGGTGCTTGTATCACAAGAGGTGCAAAGAGAAAGCATGAATAATTAGGAAACAAATCTTTAATCAATATCTTCTTGCTTATAACACCCTAAGCGTTCTCTCCACATGGTATTCCCCCAAGTTAGTGTCATATAGCACTAACACGATGGACTTTAGGGAGGATCTAACCCAAGACGCCTTCCAAGGAAAGCCCTGTCTCGAAGCAAGAGACCATCTCAACGCAAACCCCTAAGGGCTGACCCAGCTCCCCGCCGTTCGCTTTCTCCACCTATGCTCCCAGTCCTGGGACGGGGCACCCCACCGGGCCAGGCCGGGTTTCCCCGAGGAGCCACAGCCTGCCGCAGGGAGCAACAGCCCCGATCAGCGCCCAGGAATGGCGCTACGGAGGCGAGGAGAAGGGTTCCGTCAAGCACCGGGGTGCTCCACGCACCCCGCGGGGCCTCCCCGCCCGGTGGCACAGGTAGCCCGCATGGGGGAGGCGAGGCCCCGCCCCGAGGCCGACCCACCCGGGTCCGCCGCCAGCCCGTTTACCTGCAGGCCGCCTCCCGCGCCGAGAGGCCCACCACCAGGCCGCGGGCGAGCCCGGGCCCAGGCCGCGGCAGGCGGCGGGGCAGGCCGCCGCCAGCAGTTGCAGCGGCCCCGGAGTAGCAGCAGCAGCGCCATGATCCGCCCGCCGTCCCGGTCCGCCTGGATACCTCCAAGGAGGGGCGGCGGCGGCGGCTGCTAGCGAGCGCCGAGGGGCCGCTGAGGAGAGGACCGCGCCAGCGGCCCGCTGCGCTCACCGCCGCGCCTGGAGCCGAAGGCCTCAACGGGGACGGAAGTGCTCGGTGAAGAACAAACGGCCATCTTGGAAAGGGGCCGGCACCCGCAGCACTGCCATGCCTCAAGATGGCGGACGCGACAGCCGGTGGCAAAGCAGGGCCAATGGGCGTTAGTTGGCGTTGGCCCCGCCCCCGCGCAGGGGCTGTTGGGTCGGGCTGAGCCGTTACCATGGCAACACTGGGATTCCTGGCTCCGCCGCCGAGTGTCGGTCAGCCTCGGGACATAGCCGTAGCCCGGCCGCGGCCAGGCCCAAGGCTCGCCCAACCGAGATCCCCTCAGTCCGGCCTTGGCCAGGCACGGCCCTCAGGTCTGCTTTGGCCAGGGCCCGGCCCGGCTAGAATCCTGCGGCCCGACCTTGTCCACGATCCCCACAGCCCAGCCCGGCCTTCCTCTGTACCCGTATCCAAGGCAAGCTGCGTTCTGCAGACGAGCTTCACACCAAGTGTCCTGGAGCAGGCCTCGTACAGGCTGCATGATGCAGGCAGGTCCTCACCCCGCCCCGGCCAGGTTTAGGCAGGGGGAGAACAAACACCGAGTAGGAGCATCCGGGTTTCTGTGGCCGCCTACCATGACCGTGGAAGCATGGCTATCAGGGAGACCTGGCACCAGAGAAGCAAGCAGTGCAGGGGCTGCTGGAGTGAGTACATAACTAGCCTCACTTTGGGATTTTTGTCACTCTTAATGTCATATCCCACATATTTGTGACAGCTGGGAAAAGAAGAAACAACTTCTGCAGTCTTAGATCCAACAGACAGGAAAGAGAGCAGCTCCCTCCCTTTGCAGCTGCTGCTGAGAAAGACTCCCCATCTGATAGCTCAAGGTAGGAATTAGCCCTGACAGAAACCAGCATTTACCATCTGCAGCTGAGCACGATGGATTGATTGACAGGCAGCTCAGAGTTACAATCAGTGAACAAACATATATACTTTTATATGTTTGCTGTTTGTCAGTCAAGTTAGCTGGCTCCTGGCATTGGTCTGTTGTGGAAAAGCCATTATAATGTGTTTGACAGCTCACAGGAGCCAAGGTAGAGCACTACTGACAGTCTGAGTGTGAAATCATGCTGTCGGTGCTCGTGTTTCAAACAGTGGTGGAACCCTCCCTCAAGCATTACACCAGAGCCTGGCATAGTTATGAGTGGTGTTAAGTTCCCTATGTACAGACATCACAAAGGCCATTGTATTTTAAGCCCTTGATCCTAGATCTTGTGTAATCTCTTCTCATTTTGCACTAGTGCCCAGCAGATTGGGTGGGCTCAGTGTCCTCTGCTGAGTATTTCTTTGGGGCAGGAAGGCATTTCAGAACAAGCATCACCTCCCTCCAGCCACAGTACACCCTTCTTGCTCTACTGAAATGCATATTCTATGTGCCAGGCCTGCAGGTCTGACCTCTCCTGCCTGCTTCCTGTCAGGTGCCTCCTAGAAGTCACGTTTCTTTCTCCTCTCCTGTCTTGCTGACCAGGATGCCTTCTGCAGCCTTCCCTCCCTCCTTCCTGTCCATGTTTCTCCCCTCAGTGGGCTCCAGGACAACACTTAGGTATCACTGCTCTTGGTAGTTCTCCCAACTCACCTGTCCTTAAAGTATCTTGGACATTCTGGAGTGGGAGGTTGCAGGGCTACCTAAAATAATACCAAATAATTCTCTCCCTCCCCAGCAGCTCTGATTCAGCATCCTCTTTCTAGAAGAGTCTCTTAAGATTTTAATTGTCATCTGCCCCCTGGGGTGTGTCTAAGTAAACCTTCTACCAACGAGCAAGGTCTATTAGCATGTTAATGTCCTCCTCACTCCTGGAAGTCTCTTTGTATCACTGACTTAATCATCAAACAGCTTAATTTACAGACACAAAATTAAACTGGCTGCAATGAATCCATATTGGCTGGTCAGAGCTTGCAGTGTCACAGTGGGGATGTGACAGCAGGCTGTGGGGGCAGCAGTGGCCCCTCCAGACCACAGATCCCACCTGGCACAGCTGGAGCTGCCCAGGGAGATGCTGTGTGGCCTGCTGTCCTGCGTTGGGTTAGAACAGAACTGATTCTGTTCAGGGAGCTGACTTCTCAGCTCAGTCTCTTCTCAGTGATGCACCTTCTGCAGTTGACAGCATGTTCTGACAGTGTCTGCTGCTAGCAGCTGTAGCCCTTGATGGTTAGAGTTACCACCCAGGGGTGGGCTGGAGACCAAGGTCACTGCTAATCCTGTGTCCCACCTTGGGGTGCAGTTTGCTTCCATAGGACTTTACTGACTCCTGGCAGGCTGGCCTGAGAGAGTATACCAAATAATTCTGTGCCTGCCTTACAGCTTGTGCCTGCCTTACAGCTTTGCTGCAGCTCCAGACAAGACAAACTTGTACCCATGTAATGATGAAGAGCAATGAAAGCTGAATGGCTCCAAACTCCAGCACAGAAGAGCACCCAGCTGAGCCTGAGTGGGCTCATGAACCGGAACAAGAAGCATTCCAGGTCTGGAGGGCAACTGGGCTCTCCCTGTGGTGCTCCCAGCCAGAAGAGGCAAGCCTTGATGTGACAAACCCACAGTGAACTATGAGGACTGTTACTTACAGGCACACCATGTGGCTGGAGTGGATGTGATTCCTATTCATAGATTCATGGAATGGTTTGGCTTGGAAAGAACCTTAAAGATCATCTAGCTCCAACCCCCTGCCATGGGCAGGGATGCCACTCACTAGCCCAGGTTGCCCAGGGCCACATCCAACACAGCCAGGGATGGGCATCCATAACCTCTCTGGGCAACCTATGCCAGTGCCTCACCACCCTCTGAGTAAAGAATTTCTTCCTAACATCCAGTCTAAATCTTCCCTCCTTCAGTTTGAAGCTATTCCCCTTGTTCTATTGCTTTCTACCTGGGTAAAGAGTCTCTCTCCCCCTTTCTGTAGGCCCCCTTTGGGTATTGGAAGGCCTCTATAAGGTCCCCCTGAAGCCTTCTCTTCTCCAGGCTGAACAATCCCAACTCCCCCAGCCTATCCTCGTAGGGGAGGTGCTCCGGCCCTCTGATCACCTTCATGGCCTCCTCTGGACCTGCTCTAACAGGTCCACATCTTTCTTATGCTGAGGACCCCAGAACTGGTTGCAGTATTCCAGCTGGGGTCTCATGAGGGCAGAGTAGAGGCAGAATCCCCTCCCTAGACCTGCTGCTCATGCCTCTCCTGATGCAGCCCAGGACACAGTTGGCTCTCTGGGCTGCAAGTGCACACTGCTGGCTCATCTCCAGCTTTTCCTCCACCATGACCCCCAAGTCCTTCTCTGCAGGGCTGCTTTCAATGATTTCATCAATTCCTCCTCTCATGCTGTGCCTCAAAGGCAACCAGATGATGAAGCACCAGGGAGAAGAGCCGAGGGCCTGGTTGGTGCCAGCAGAAAGCAAGGCCAGGAAGGAGAGCTGAGAGGTTCTGCCCTCCGTGGAGCCAGCAACCGCCACGGCTCCGCACAGCACGGCTCCGGCTGCGCTGCGGCCGCGGAAGGAAGCGAGCGCTCTCCTCTCTGAGATGACCTTGGGAAAGGTGGCTTCAGTCACTGCCCTTGGACTGGCAATATGCTCCTCTGGGAGTAAGCCAATATTCTGAGAAGACAGATATAACCTGATCCAGGCTTGGCCTTGCTGGGATGTGCTCCAGCCATGACATCACTCAGTAATGCCACACATATTTACTATTGGGGGACGGTGCCGGATTGGAGTCTGAAATCCCTGCTTTATCTCCTGAGCAGGTTAGGAGCAGGAAGCAGCATTAGCAGCCTCATCTCGTATTTTTCAGGCCAAGAGAAGTCAGTTAACACAAACCTCAGCTCTGCTGTGCCTGAGAACTCCCATTTCCTGTTTCCAGGCTCCCTGTAAGATGGTCTCACCCCCCCCTTGCTCTTGCCCCCGAGTCTGAGGAAGCTCCTGGCAGGAAGCTGTCAGCTCCCCCAGCTTGGCTCAGACTCATTTCAATGCAGCACTTTGCCAAGGGAGTGAACAGATACCTGGAATCAGGTGGCTACTGTGCCATCTGCAGACTCACATCAATAATGAATCAAAGATTCAGTGTAGAGCTGAAGCTGCTAGAAGGTAAATTCAGCCTTTTAAGAGATGGAGAATGGTTCTGTTACCTCACCCAGCAGCATGAGGCAGGACTCCTGGGGAGCAGGACAGAAATGCACAGCTTGGTGCTGGCCAGGAGGCCGCAGAGCACTGCAGCACCCTTCAGCAGGGTGCATCTCTGTCACGTACCACCTGGGTTTTTTTAGATGGCTTCTTTGCAGATGCTGAGTCAAGGTCAAGGGCTAGATACTCCCCTTCAGCCTAGCAAAGCCAAGTATCCAGGAAAGCCTTAGGCTCAGGAACAAAGGGTGCACTTAAAAACCCCACACCTCAGTCCCTCGAGCACAGGGAAGCTGTGACAGAAAGATCTGTTGGGCCTTTTAAGATGAGCCAGTCCAAACCCACCACACCTATTCCTCCAGGAACAGCCTGGGATCACTGCAAGTTCCAGTGCTTCCTGCTTCCCTTACCAGACCCAATTCCTGACAGCATGGCACAGAAACAGCTCCTCGCCGGGGGCGAGAAGGACACCCCAACCCCACGGCGAGCTGTAACTGGGACACAGCGCTGGGCTACAGACTCTTCTCTTTGAGGCACCTCTAAAAAGCAGCAAGTTGAAGATGGGTAGGTGACAGATGGCTCCAGGCAGGAGCTCACAGGGAATCAGCCACAGAGCAGCAGCCACTGACCTGGCTGCCAGTCACGGCTCTCGAATCCCTGGAAAAGCAAAGGAAAGGCCGGCGTGACTCGGGTACTTCTCAGCTGAGCTCACAGGACTCGAGCAGGAGGAGGGAAAGAGCTTGTTTGTGACTGAAAGGCCACGACTGAGCAGATTGCTCCGCGGGAGTGTGCTCCCCGGAGAGCTGCTGAAGCGTGCAGAGCTGCAGAGAAGCCCAGGAGCCCATCTGTGTGCGGGAGGAGCCTGAAGTCATCTCCACACCCCGCAGACCGGAGGAGGTCAGTGAGCTCCGAGCAAGCAACTGTCACTCCACGTCCCTGAAATCCATAAGCAGGCTAAAAACCTAAAGCCTGTCATTAGGAATCATCAAAACAGCAATTAGAACAGGACTGTCACGAGTTCATGCCTGGAACATCAATAGGAGGCATTTAGCCAGCAGCAGGGGAGCACTACCCTCAGAAAAACCTCCTCCTCCAGGGATGCAGGAGGCCTAAGGCTCCATGGACTTACTATCTGCACAGGGATAAGGTCCTGTAGGGAACCATATAAACAGACTTGAGAACAGCTCAAAGCTTTGAGTGGTCCAAAAATGATGTTGCCTGTGCAGGCTGAGGACTTGGTGCAGCACAGGAGCTCTGGGCTGCCTGACCCTGCCTGTCCTGACCCCGGTGTGTGGTCCTGGTGCTTTGCTGGGCTGGTGCTGGGACTCAGCTGGTTACACTGTGGGCTGTGTGGAGGAGTTAAACCTCCTGAAGAATGCTGATTTTGGTGTGACTGAGCTGCTGGATTAGTTTAGCCTTATTATTTAATCACATCTCACAGAGCTGTGAGCAACCACCTCGAGTGACAGCCTAGTCTTTTATTTCTTAAAGGCATCCCAGGCATCTGCAGGGCTGCTTTGAGGTTGGAGCTGTCCTTTAACAAACACACAAACAAACAAGGCTGGCTTGGAAGTGGTTTTATTTAAGCCAAATGAGATTGTGTGCAGAGTTAAAAGGTTTCTGCTGCAGTACTGAGTGCATCATGTACTCCTTGCTGGCTTTCCAAATGGCTGCTGCCTGCCAAAACCATCTCTCTTCAACATGCTAATAGATGACATTAATTAAAACATGAGCTAAGCTTAAAGTGAAGGTTCTTCTAATCAAAGTTCTTCTCAAGTTTTATTCTCTTGGCCTCTCTGCTGTTGGCCCTTGGCTGCTGACACAGAATTCACCCTGATGTGTGACTGTAGTAGTCATCAGTCACACATGGCCTGATCTATTAAAAATCTATTCAAAATAGATTCCCATCTTTACATCCTGATGGGAGCTGAGGAAGCAGGGGCCAGCACCCACCCTAACACAGCCCAGGGATCTTTGCCCTTCTGGCTGACATGATGGTTCCTCCCCTCACCAGCCAGTCACTACAGAGCTGAAGTACTGAGCTGAATACAGTCACCCAGAGGCTGCAAAAGCAGGTGAGCAGCTGACACAGATGCTGTCTCCAGAATTAGACAGGGAAAGAGTAACAGGGCAAGGACCAAAGGGTCACAGAGCTCTGCCCCCAAAGTTAGTGTCCTTTTGGTTTGCTGTGATAGACAGAAATAGGCCTGAAAGCACATTCCCCAAGTGGCCTCATTTCTCTGTCCTCATGCAATGTTCTCTTTCCTCCTCAGCACCAGAGTATTTGTTTTATTTTAGGATTTGAGAGCTCACAACCTTTAGTGAAGGATAAAGGTGCTCAACATTTAACTATGTATTTCTTTTTTCTCTTCAGTATTGCAGTTGAGTTGCAAGGAGCAGAAGCCATCCCAGGGTGACAAACACAAGCATCCAAACACCCTCATCAGAGCATTCTCACCTAGAAAACCAGCAGAACAACCCCCAGCTCCCCCCCCACTCCTGCTGTTAGTTTTCCTTCACCAGGTACTTTTCATGTCCTTCCCTGAGATAGGTTGATAGTTGTGCTCACACAGAAACAGGTCAGGATGACAACAAAAAGGATTTAACTTCCTCCCCAGCACTGGATCTTTCACCTGGGTGACATTCAAGGCTGTCAGGGAAGCAGTTACAAACAACTCTACTCAGGAGATGAACAAACATACTTCTCCTCTTGTCTACTCACTCAGAAGCACCAGAGAGTACTCTAATGTCTGCAGCATTTTCAGTGAAGGATGACAAGAAGTTAATGGAAAGGAGGAGAAAAAAACCCAACAACCCTTCTCTTGACTGCTTTAGGAGGTCTTAAGAGGGGGAAGATGGGCAGAGATAAAAAGACTAAGCCTAAGTAGAACACAGGACCAGCTTAACAGGCTGAGAATAAATCTCCCATGCTGTTATTTAACAATGAGGTCAGACATGTGCTCCTGAACCACTCCTTCACCACTACAGGGCCCAGCAAAGAGATTCTTTCCATCCTGGGGGACTAGTGGCATCCTCAGCACAGGAGAAGAGTCCCTGTGGCTGCCAAACGTGTGACTCGAGGTGCAACTGCAAAGGCCCCAAAAGCTGTCACCTTTATGGGCCACACCCCTGGAAGAGGGGGGTTAAAAAACCAGAGCGATTACTGATGAGGCCACTGGGAGAGCTGCTGCCTCGAGAGCTCCCTGTCCTTGGGAGCCAAAACAAAACACAGTGACTGCGACTGTGCGGGCAGCTGCCACCCACACCAGGGCAGCCCGGCCCCCGGGCTGGGCGGGGAGCTGTGCCTCTGCCCCTGCCTTGGACTTGCTGGGAAGATCTGCTCCATAAACAGGCTCTTCCCTGCAGGACACTGCAGCATTTGGCTTACCCTGATGCCAAAAAGGGGCTCTGGAGGACACCACAGAGTTTTACCATCAGTTTTACCCTGATGCCATGAAGGGGCTCTAGCAGGAGATGTGGTACAAAACATGGATACGCAACAAGCAATCCTATCCTGCAGGAGGGTTGTACTGAGCTCAGGGGAGTTGTGTTTGAGTGACATGATCTACTGGTACTTTGAGAGTTACCTTAGTGCTGGAGAGCATAGCTGGAACACAGTGGCTGTCAGAAGGAGATATGAGAGGCTCCTGGGGGCCTGGGCCACTGCTGTAGCCAGGCAGGACAGGCACCAGCAGCGTTGTCTCAAACACAGGAATTGAGCCTCACGTTGCTGCTTGTCTGCCTGGTGGAGTCAAACACACCCACACTTAATTCTCCTGCTTCCACACACCCAGTGGGACAAAGTCAGGTGGCTTGTCCAGCAAGAAGGACCCTTTGGAGAGGGAGGGTTTGGTTGTTTAGAAGAGATACTGTAAATAAAAACAGCAAAAGAGTGCCATCAGCACTTGAAAGGATGAGAGAAAAAAACACAGGCACAACCAAAAAAGTCAGTCAGGAGTGAGTGACCTGTCACAGGACCAAAGGCAAGCATAGCAGAGATCACCCAGGCCTGGTGGAGAAGCCACACATGGCAGCCTGCCCCCTGGGACAGCAGGAGAGCTGCTCTGACCTCTGTACTGCAGCGGGGCCTCAAAGCCCACAGCTCCAGCCAGGGCAGTTGTAGGCCAGTCTAGAACTGAAGCTGCATGATCCCTTCTCTGTCCTACTGTAGCAGTGACATGGAACTGCTGGTTTATGTCAATCACTTCCAAAAGGGGTTTCTCATTAACAACCTCCCCTGAAAGCAAAAGCAAATGTTTGGCATCAAGAACTTTTAATGAGAATGTCATTAAGGAACTCAGCTCTTCCAAATGGCTGCTGCCTGCCAGCAGTGTCTGGAGTGGGTTGTAGTGCAGTGTCTGTCCAAACACCGTGGCCATACAGTGCAGCTATGCAGGCTAAGGTGGGATAAGTGCTCAGTGTCTCCTGACAAGCAGCACAGTAATGGTAATGCAGAATCATGGGATGTCCTGAGTTGGAAGGACCCACAAGGGTCATTGAGTGCAACTCCTCATTCTGCGCCCCCAAAATCACACCATGTGCCTGGGGGCTTTGTCCAAATGCCTCTGGAATTCTGTCAGCCTTGGCACTGTGACTACTTTGCTGGGGAGCCTCTTTCAGTGCTTGACTGCCTTCTGACTGAAGAACCTTTTCCTGATACCCAACCTAACCCTCCCCTGGGAGAGCTTCATGCCGTTCCCTTCGGCGCTGTTACTGGTCACCAGAGAGAAAAGATCAGCTCCTGCCCCCAACGTACGTGGAACGGTCTATCTCCCGGTGCCCACCCTGCCCCCTGCAACCCACCACCCGCGAGCAAACCTGCACCCAGCATCCACCGACAGCCTTTCATATCCAAGTACATTCCCCTGCCACTGATTTTCGAGCGTGCTGGTGCACAGATGCCAACAGCCCAGGCACCGGCCGTTCCCCTCGATCACTCAAACCGGCGGACACAGGCCCCGGGGCGGCACACACAAACGACACAGGCCTGGGCCGGGGCCGTCCTGCTCCCAGCAGCGGAGCATCCCCTCAGCTCGCCCCACACGTACCTCCGGGGCCCGAGGCCGAGGAGGAGGAGCAGCAAGGCCCAGGCGGAGCTGCAAGGCCCAACCCCCTCACCCCTCCCCCCACGAGGCCCGCACCGCTGCTCGGTGCAGCACGCCACGGAACCCGCCCCGGAAGCCCCGCCGCCATGCTTATGACGTCCGCCACACTCACCAATGAGATGCTGCGCCGCCAGGACACGCTGTCCAATGGACGCTGGCTCTCCGTCTCGGCCCCGCCTCCCCGCTCCCGTCGTCCCTTTGCGCTCGCCTGGGGAAGGTAAAACGCGGCGCCGCAGAGCTTCCTCCCTCTCTCTGTGCGGCGACGCGTTGACGTCACTCTGCGCTTGCGCCCTGTTCAGCCAATGGGGCGCGGCGACGCGGCGGGCCAATGAGCGACGTCGTCTCATCGGTGGCCGATCGGGCGGGCGGCAGCGCTGCGAGCCGAGGCTAAGGCCGAGCGCGGCGGGGCCATGGAGCGCGGGGCCGGGAGCCGCCGCTGCCACTGCCCGCGCCCCCTCCGCTAGTCCCAAGGTCCTCCAACGCCGTCGCAGCAGCAGTAGCAGCATCAGCCGCCGCCGCAGCAGCAGCAGCATCAGCAGTCTCTAACCCTTCAACTCCACCCCCGCCCGCCGCCTTCTC
>VWZX01000114.1:345619-506844 GCA_013399015.1 Galbula dea | reverse complement strand
GGGGCCTGCGGGGGATGGAGGGGAGCCGAAGGGTTCAGGGCAGAGGGGGGCACCGGGAATGGTGGTGAGGAGGACAGAGGAGAGGGGAGCCGATGCGGTGGGAGAAGAGGGCACTACAGGGTCGGGTCTAAGGCAGAAAGGGACGTACCGAGGGTGGGAAGATGATAGACGGTTTTGAGGGGGGTGGCGAAGGAGGTTAAGTACTGTTTGGAAGCGAGAAAGGGCTGCTGGGAGTCTGCGGGGGGAGATGGGAGACCCGGGGGTGGTTCCCTGGAAGGGGAGAGGGTCTAGTAGGGGGCAGAGGGAAGGAAGGAGCTGCAGGACGCTGGAGGGAGGGAAGGAGCTGGTTGCGGTGAGGACGTTTTGAGAGGGCTGGTGTGTGTGGAAGGTGGGGGACAGCTGGAAAGAAAGCTCGGCGACTGGTAAATATGTAGGGGTGCAGAGGTTTTGGGGGGGCATTATGGGATGGGAAGAACACGGGGCTTTGGGTCGAGACCGCTGTGTGGGTTTACCTCTTTGTCCACCCTGTTTTTTGGGGGGGACCAGGCAGTGTGCAGTGGGGGAGGGCAGCAGGGGAGCGTGCATTTTGGGGTGAGCGTTGTGCTAGGAGGAACAATACCAAAAGTTGTCTGAAATGGTAATTTCCGTTTCCCATTTCATCATCCCTGGGTAGGCGTTAGCCCTGCGTGTGTGCGCGCAGAGGATGGAGCTGAACCGAGCTGCCGCCAGCCAGCCTGGCTGCTCTGCGTTTCTGTGTTTCTTTCCTAGTTTAATCTTTAAATTGCTTGGTGTTTTTCTCCTCGGAGAAGCCTTTGTGTGCCGGGGAGGGGCTGCTCGACACCTTTGCCCCTTAGCAAAGAGGAAGGAAAAAAAAAGAATCCCAACCCAAACCAGCTGCACTTCTGCAGTTCAGAATGAACCTCCCCCAGTCCTGTAGATTGATTGCGTGTTTAGAAAGGCAAATCGCAGCTCTCCCCCAGCCCTCCCCTCGCCAGGAGCTGGGATGAGCTGAGCCCTCGATGCCCTCTGCCCTTTCCCAGAGAGAGCAGCTGTCCTGGGAGGGGGGTGTGTGTGCGCGGGGGGAAAACCAGCTCTTCATTGAGGCACAACGGTCGGTGTGTCTACAGACTGGCTTCTGCTCGGAGATCTGTTTTGATATCCAGTTGCAGGAAAGGGTTCCTCCCCCCTCCTGGTTTTGTACACAAAGTGCTCTCTTACCACTGGGGACATGGCCCTATAGGCAGAGAAACGCATTCCAGGCAGCTCTTGAAGCAAAATTCCCTCCTGAGATGCCTTCAGAAATTGGGTATAGACTGATTTTTCCCCCCCCCCCCCCTTTCCTGTGTAGGCTGAAACATCTTGCAAATGGAATGCTTTGTGCTTTCCTGAAACGCTGACATTTGTATCAATTGAAGGAACTTGGAGTTAAATGTATTTTTTTCCTAGTCTGTTCAGAAAATGGAACATTTTTCTATAAGCACTCCAATGATTTCCTTTTTCTGGGGAGGGGTGAGGGGGGAAAGCCACTTCATGGAGTCCTGGAGAGGGAAGAGGAGATTAACTCTCTCCTGTTTTCAGATGGCCTCAATACATTCTTTTGTGTGTGCTCTACCAGGAACTAAATATTTGACTCGATTAACTTCCAGAGTTGGCCTTTATACAGCCTGGGTTTACTGGCAGGTTGGAGGTGCCTGCTGTTCTGTGGTTGTGTTGGTGGAAGGGTTTAGCACACCGTGTGGAACCAGATCTTTGTGGACTTCTCTGTCTTGGCAGGGAAACTCCTGGGCACCTGCTTTTTGTTGTGCCTGTGAAACGCTGCCCTGAAGCTGTGGGACCTGTTTCTCTTCCTGTTGGTGGAAGATCCCTCTCTGAGGGGTGCTCTGGTTGAGCTGTGCCTAAAGCAGTTACCCCGGGGGCCTTCCTGTGTCTGTCCTCGAGCAGAGCCTTGGCTGCTGCTGCCGTGTCCCTCCTGGTGTCTGCTCATGCTTAGGTGTGTCTGGGCTTTGTGGAGCTCAGCTTTTTTTCATGCAGATATGCTCTGGCTCTCTTTGGTTCTAGGAGAACTTGTCAGTCCTAAAGGAGGTATCAGACTTGCCAGGGCACATCTTGTCTGTGCCCTCCCTGGAGAAGGATGGTCTGGGCTTACTGGAGCTTGCTGGGAACCTGTGTTATTAGGCTAGCTGGGACTTGCATCACCTCCAGACTCGTCTGAGTCAGTGCTGAGGCTTTGGTTTGCGAAATTCACAGCAGGCTCAGTTGCCTGGAGAGCGAGCAACACAGTGGAGCTGGGAGCATATAGGAGCCCTGGAGCCCTTCCATTTCTGCCCTCCAACTCGCTCGGTCCACAGTGATTCTCTGCTTCTTTCTGCCCGAAACAGTGATTCTGGGAGCCCCGGTCAGGTAGGTGTTAGCGGCTTGGACAGGCTGGAGACTGGGGATGTTACACTTAGGTTGGCTCAGTTCTACTGAATTCTGTTCTACTTCTGCTTTTCCAAGTGAGCTCTTGTATCTGCAGTTGATCACAAACGTGGCTGAGGGTGAATTGTTCTTTTCTGAAGTGCTGCTTTTTGTTTCTGTGTGTTGTAACAGCGTTTTCTCCAGACGTAAACATTTGCTGTTACCCAATGCGAATGTTGCTTTTTGGATGAGGGAAGAAAACTCAACAAACTAACCCCCCAAAAACCCCTCCAGCAAAGTGCTGGCCTTTATCCCTTCCTTCATGTGTAGTTGGGAACCTGTTCAGGTTATTTTCTACTTGTCTTTGAATGGACTGAGTCCCCCCAAAACGCTTCGGTCCAAGCAGGAGCATAGCGCAGCGTCGTGCAGTGTTGTGCTGCTGCTCAGCAGAGCAGACAAATGTATTTCTCTGGGGTCAGTGAAGACTGGTGGTGTTAATCAATACTGTACCAGCAGCCTTCCCTTTGCTGTAAACCAGATGGACTACTCCCAACTGGTGGTGATTATTTTAACTGTGTAATTGTGACATGGCTGCGTGATGACAGTGTTTCCTGCAGACACTTCAAAGGAAGGTTCCTGACAACTATATCTTTGCAGTGCTTAATCTGTACTCTTTGTCTTTATGTTGTGGCTTTTGGACATGTGTTTGAAGTACTTGGATTCTCCCTATACGTTAAAAGAAGGTATTGCTCTGTAATAATGAATCAAGAAAGAAAGAAACCGGGATTTTGGGGGGGTCCCATAGTGGTTTCACTTAGTTTCTGATCTGTGCAGTGACTAAAGCACAGGAAGAGCTTTAAGTTCCTGTAAGGAAAGGGCAATATTTGTTGGAAGTAGGGCTTGAATCGTCTGTACACATGCATATGGCTTTGTTTTGGGGGGAATATGTTGCGTGGTGACTTGAGTCTTAGCTGGGACAGCCTAATTGGTGAAGAAATACTTCTCTCAGGGAAGGAAATGCACAAGACCCGGAGCTGGTTCATTACCTTTGTACAATTACCTAGTGCCGGCTTTCCTAGGAGGTCTGCCCCTCTTCCTCCTCCGGTGCTGAGTACCTGAATTTCAGGCTGGACTGTCTGCCTCATGGCTTGAAATTCCTCCTCAGATGAGGCTTTAATGGTGGTGGATACCTAGCAAGTAGTGACAGGTACTGCTGCTTTTCATGCAGCGAGGCAAATAATGCTTGGAAGTATTGACATGGTGGTGGTTTTCTAATCAGATTTCCTCTCTGGGACTCCAGTGAAGGTGGTTTGTCTGCTCCCTCCATGGTGGGTGAGAACTGTATGGGTTCCAGTTGTAAAAGGCTGTGGAGACAAACTGGTGTCTCCATAGCACAGCCTTTTAGTGTTTGGTGATGAAACTCCCATTTTTACCCCATCTAATTTAAACCAGTCTGCAGAGTGCTTTACAGGAGTGATTTGTATGCAGCCCTTCAATATTTCTCTTTCCCCTGTGAGAGAGCTGAGTGATGTGGAGCTGTTTGTTCCCAGGGTGCAGAGCCCTGGGATTCTCAGCCCAGTGTTATGTAATTTGTATGCCACTGATGCAATGGTTGTAAGAAAACAAAACAACCAAAACTCAGATAAATGCTAAAGGAAAGCTTGTGCAGCCAACTACTTGTAATCACAGGGATCCTAAATAGGGTGGACTTGTCCAGCTTGGGCAAAATGCTGGCTGAAGGGGGTAGGGAGCTGTCAGCCCCTGTGGTCTGGAGGCTGGTCTTGAGTGTGTTTGACTGTATCTGGAATTTTCAAGCTTTCCCCAGTGAAAATTGGTGTTCTCTGGTGTATTCTGTCCTTAGGTATTTAAAGCTCTTAATGTGTCTGAGTCTGGGTGGTGGTGCTGGCTTCCTCGGTGGCTAGTTAAGAGGTGATGCCAATTTGTAATCCTTTACAAGGGTATATAAAAAAAATAAAGAGAAGCTTAAATGCTAATAGGAGTGAGAAATCTGTTCAGCATGGAGTGTGTGTGAAGGAAGCAGGAGCACACGTTGGGCTGGGCTGGGGAGTCTCCCTCAGCTGAGCTGAAGGCTTTTAGAAAGCTGTTCTAATTTTAATGCTGTGTGTGGAATGGCTAATCCCATAAAAGCCTTGCACCTTTTGACAGATGAAACGCTGCTGTTCTTAACTTATTGGAGCAAAATATTTTTTATAGATGGTATTAGCTCTCTGTGGCTCCAAGGGTAATGCAGTCCTTCCACCAGAAAGATCTTGCTTTGATCTGACAGCTTTCAAGATCCATTTCCAATCACTGAGTTCCATTAGCTCTGTTTATAATGGTGCCCTCAGACTTTTTGCTGTTTATGTGACTCTTTTAGGGTGTTAACATTTCTGCCTATGAGAGTTCTCTTTAATAAACTGAAGGAGTAATTGGGGTCAGGAAAGGAACTAATCCTGTTAGAAGGTGTGGTTCATTATGGCTGGTATTTTTGGACTCTGAATTTCTGCCTCTTGATTCTTTAATGTTTTCCCCAAACTGCAGGATGTAAAGAAATGATCCATTTGCCACCAAAATAGGACAGTGAAGGCAGGGTGGTGGTGTCTGTACAGGGAATTTTGGGGAGCATCAAGTGAGTGCAACTGCAGGCTTGTGGAGGAGAGGAGGGGAGCCTTCCCTGGCAAGAAGCTTTTTCCCCTCTTGTGTCTTGTCACAGCCATCAAGGTGATCTCTGTGGTGCTGTGTTCGTCGAGTGTGGTGGGGAGCCCTGGAGCCCCACAGTACCCTATGGGCAGATGATGGGTGCTGGCTCTCAGCCTCCCCTCTCCCTCTCTGTTCTTTCTCACCTGCAAGAAGTCATCCTGGTTTTCTTGCCTCTTTCAGTTTTGGTAGTGAGAACCAAACTGTCATCTCCTCGGGAGGGCTTCTGAAACCTCTCTCTCTTCTGGTGAATTTTCCTTTTCCGGAGTTCATCGTGTGAGTAAGTAGTTCTGCTCTGCTGGCTGCTGTGAGCAGAGGCTGAAATGGCTGGCTGCAGGCTGAGGAACTGGGAGACACCACCCCAAAGTAAACAGAAAAGCGTGTGGTAGTCCTTAGAGTTGGGGGGTGGCAGTGGCAGGGAGTGAATTAGCTGCTGGAGCCAGAAGTAAGTGCTGGTTTTTTCTAGGTCAGGGTTGAAGGCACTGTCAGGGTGGTGATGTGAAGCATATATTACTGTCTGCATTGTCCCTGCCATATGGATGTGTGCAGTACTGCCCTTGGCATTCACGCATTGAATTATTTATCCTCTAAAAATCTGTAGGCAGCCTTTCTTCCCCTGTCTCTAAGAAACCCAAACTTACCTGAGTATTTTTAAGCTCAGTCCTCCCCTGGTCATTATTGCAGTGGCAGGAGCAGAGCTATCGACTGTCTGTTGGGTTTGGATCAGTAAACCAGAGGTTCCAACAGTCAGTGTTTCATGAAAACACTGAAATATTAATTCTGCTGCTAAGTGCAGGAGTGTTCATGCAGGAGGCTGAAGTGCATGTCTGGTGCTTTAGCAGCAGAATGTACAGGCTTTGGAGATGGAAAAGGGAGAAAACTTCTTATTGTGTGTAAAAGCAGCTTTGTCTCAGCTGTGTGCTGAGAGAACAGATGTTCTCACCTACAAGCAGTGAGAAAGTGTCTCCTTTCCCCTTGCATCGGGTTTGCTCCAGAGAGTTGTGAAGCTAGTCCTTGTTTGGGTAGTCCCTTAGTCCTCAGCTGAGGAGATCCGTGTCTGGGGGTGTCAGGGTGGGTGGTGAGATGGCTGTGGGTGATCGGGGGAGGGAGGGCAAGTGAGGGCTGAAGGAAGCTGGGTCTATAATCCTTGAAGAGATTGACAGCTTTGCAGTATAGCAAAGGTCTGGAATAATTTACTTTTAGAGCAGCATAAAGCTGCTCAAGTTGTGTCCTGGGCCTGGCAAAGAAGGGAGGTGTTACCCTCCAAAAAGTCCGCTGCGATCCAGAGAGAGCCTGTCCTTGAAGGTTCCACAGCCTGTGCAGGGAGAGGCTGAAGAGCTGGGTCTGAAGGTGCTGTGCTGCTCTGGATGCCTTGGTGGGAAGTGAAAGTATTGGGTAATGAGGAACTCCTAAGAAAAAGAGGAAAAACAGGCAAATGGGAACTTCATTATTAAGTCTAAAATGCTCAGCTGCAGGTCATGGTGCCTCTTCATTTTAAATAAAACACCCATGGAAGTAAGTGCTCCCCTCCCCCTCAGCCCACAGCCTTATCAGCTTATCTGGGCAGGAGTTCAGAGCCATAAAAACTATATCCTGCTTACACCTTCCAGCCTATCCTATGACCTGCTCTGTGTAAACAAGTTGTACCAGGAGCTCCAAAGTGCTAGTAAGTAGCTGGGCTTTTTGCAGGCCGGTTAGGGCCAGGAGGAGCCCAGATAAAGTTGAGAGAAGCTGGGAATGGTCTCGGGAGAGCTGCCTTCTGCAAGGAGGAGGTGACAGAGCTGCTGATTGTGGCAGTGAGCGTATCCTGTGAAAAGGAACAATCTTTTGGGTAGAGTGTAGGCTTTGGGTCTGGTGTTTTCCCTGTTCTGCGGGGTGGTGGCTGTTGCAGATTGTGAAATGTCAGCGTTGTCGTAACAACGCACAGCGCTTGCTGCACCGACTGCCGCTCTGCTGGGGCGGCAGGTCCTGCATGGACCGAAGATGTGAGTCTATTTATAAAGTATCTTTAGTTAGATGGCTGAGATTAGCCATGCCGGTGCTGGGAAGAGAGGTAGATGCGGGGAAGGGGTGTGTGTGTAGGAGGGGGAAACAAACATCCTGCTCGTGGCTGTGCTGTGGTGGTTTAAATACCACTGGGTGAGCTGGTGCTCTAGTTACAGTGTTTGGCTTCTTCCCATAGCTAGCTGTCTCCTTGGTTTCATCTTGCAGCTAGGCACAGGCAGATAAGGTTTATCTGAACTAGATTGTTGGTCTGTAATGAGTGAATCTGGGTATTTGTGTGTAAAACTTTACCTTTCAGAGCAGTCCAAGAGCTGAAGGTGCTAGGCAGGTTTGAAGATGAAAGCCTGTTCTTCTAGAACCTTGACCTTCCTATTCCAACTCGTGTGGTTTCTCGTCCTACCAGCTCAGAAAGGACATGTGAGAATATGCTAGTGTTGAGACCTGGGATAGCTGAGAACTGCTCTATCATCTCTAGTTTCCTTTCTTGCTGTAGCCTGACTCTCTGCACACGTTGGGGTGCTGTGGGATGCCCCTCCTGGTCTCTGATCTGTTTGACACTCTCTCCATTTTGCCAGCAGCCCAGAAGGCTTCTGGCTTTCTGACTGGGATCTGAGGTGCCCTGCATTACTCAGAGCTGCTGCTCTCTGTTGTGGGTGATGGTGGTGAGTTAAATTGCCTTCCCCTGTGATCAGCACTGCTACTGGGGTGTTAAACTTGTTCTGTAATGAGAGCTGAATTGCCTTTGAGTTCTCCCTTGTGCAGGGAGAAGAGATCAGAACCAAAGTCAACCTGGTGGTTATTTTCTTCCTGGTGTGCTGAGTAGTGCTTCTTAGTTAGAAAGCTACAGGTTGTAGCCTTAACATGCTGAATTCACTTCTGCAGTCTGTGCTGTCTGCTGGCTTCCCCTGCTTCACCCACTGTAATGTTTCTCCCTTCTGTCTGTCCCTCCCCGTTCCCAGGAGCTGCATTTGATGGAGGTTCTGCTCGGCTCTGCTCTTGCCTTGGTCCTCCCCTCCAGGATTCTTGGCTCTAATTTTAGCCTGTCTGCCTTTTGATGTTCCCTCCCGTCTGTTCCTGCCTTTCTCCTTTTCTGAGATCATCCTCCTGCATCTCTAGCTCCCTTTTAGAGATCTGGGCCTTGGGTTTTGCATGGTGGGAGGAAAGTGCTTGAAACCACAGTGAAGCTGCAGTAGTGTGGAGAGGTGAAGGATCTGAGGGCGTGGAGTCTTCTGCCAGAGATGAAAGTTTGGGGTGCTGGCAGCTTGGCTCTGCTGTTGTTTGCCTGTTGTGCCTCCTCTGCATCAACATGACCATCTATTGTCCCTGGCTAGATCAGCTCTTTGGATACTTCCTCTTGAGGATCTCTTTTCCATGGCATTTCCATGCCATAGTTGCAGGCAGAATTTGCTTTTAGAGAACAGTGCAGCTAATGGAAGTGAACAGACTCCTGATGATATCTTCAGAGCTGTTCTCTTGTCCATCTGGTGCTAGTTCACTGGTGCAGCTCACAGTAGAGGAGGGTGCTGGCAGTGCTCAGTGTTGCCTGCCTGTCCCCAGGCCGGGAACACTGTAAGCTGCATGGGGTTCACCTTAGTATCCATTTGCTTACCTTTACAGAGAAAAGGACTTTTCTAGTGTAGATGCATTTTTCCCCAGTAAGGCAGTTCTCAGCAGGACATAGTGCACACCAGCAGCAAGCAGGAGACCCAAGCCCATAGCCTTGACATCTGGAGAGGTGGCTTGGCCTGGTGGGATTCATCTGCTTGAGGACTAGTGAGGACAGTGTGTGGAGGTAATCCGATTTGTGCCCAGAATATAAATACTTGCTGCTGCAGACATGCAGCCTGTGCTTCTGGAAGTTCTATTGTGAAGACAACATTCAACCCTCCACCACTGCAGCAACAAGGAGCTTCAGCAGAAACCCAACCCTAGCAATTAGGGAAGGCTTTCAGGGGAACCTAGCAACTGCTGCTGTAGTTGGATTTGCAGCTTTGTATGGGTTTTGATAGTCTTGAGGTTTGTAGCTGTTTTGTGTGTGTTGTGTGGAGATAGTCTGTGTCTTGCTGTCAAGAGGAAGGTGGAGGGAGCTGTGGGTCAGTGCCCACATCAGTTGAAATGACACCGGTAGTGCTGCTGTGGGCTCTGCAGCATGAGATCCTCAGGGAAAGTGGAGCGTGACCGGAGTCTCTGTGGTGGTGTGTGAATGTGGTCTTTGTGGGTAACCTGAGCTCACCTGGAAAGAGTTTTGTTAGCCAGATAGTCTCTGACCTAACTTGCTTTTGTCAACAGTGGCACCAGATGATGACTGAGGGATGCTTTCCACCAGAGTGGTTGTGTAAGGTGGGAACGTGCCGCGTTCCTCCAGCTCAGCTCCGTACCGCGCGCAGGGCGTTAAGTCCAACTTCAAAGAAGGCAGTTTCCTTTATGGTTGAACCTCTGAGCAGTTTTATGTGCAGGGTGGAGTAAACTTGTGGAGAATATTGCTGTTTTCTCACTGTCATAAAAAGTTATGATCCTCATGATTCAAGTATTGTTGGGTAGGTGGAGGCAAGAGACAGATGCAGAGGTCAGTGGGAGCGTGTCCGGAGTGAGCTGGGATGTGCCAGCGCACTGAATGCTCTCCTCTGTGCTTCCCAGGGGCTCAAAAAGTGCCTTGTGCTCTTTTCTGGGTCTTCCTAAGAAACCTGCACCTGTGTGACTTGTGGAACAGGCAGAGCATTTCCATGGGAAAGGAACTTGGCAGGGGAAGCGTGGAAGGCGGCTGAGAGGAGGCTGCTTTCCAACGCAGGGCTTAAAACCGTTGTTAAAACATGGTGCTTCAGAGTGGAAAAGAGACTAAGTCAGTTCATAACCTACTTTCTTTCTTTGGGCTTTTCTTTGGGGTACGAGCCAAGTGAGTTAAATAAATGAGTGGCTGCCTCTTGAAGGAGCTTCATTCCAATTCCAATAAGTGAAGTTACTCATGCTGCAGAAGATATTTAGAAACTGAGATATATTCCCCTAAAAAAAGGACTGTTTAGGCTTAGTGATCACGATGGGAAGAGTTGGATGACCTTTTAAAGCCTTAATTGTGGGCTTTTCTAAAAGCAGCTGACAGCAGGTTCCCAGTGACCTGGGCTGCTACACCTGGTGAGGTGTGAGACTCTCCCTGCTGCAGAGTCAGTGCTGCAGACTCTGAGGCATAAAACACTCTTCAGTTTTCAGTAAGTTAAGTTCCAGCTGATTAAAACAAGTCAGTATTCCAGTTTCAGTCAGATCTCTGTAAATATTCTGAGTGACTTAGCCTCTCGTTTAAGGCATTTTCTCCTGGGATCAGGAGGTATAAATGTGCTCTTTGTTTGCAGCTGGGAAAATGAAAGGATCACAACATTCAAAATGCTCATGTTAGATCTTCTGGAGAGCTGTTACTGGATCTAAAGGTGCAAACACCTTTGTTAGGGTGGTTCATTTTCCATTTTGTTAGCTTGAAGAATTGCATTCTGACTACATGAAAACTTGGGGGGTGGGAAGCTGGATGGCTCCTTATCTCTGGCTGCTCTCTGAGCTGTCCCAGCCTGCCTTTATTTATTTCTGTAAACACATGTGTGAATGTAAACATTTTATCCAGAATGGCCTTGCAAATGTTCCTGCATTAACATATATTGTCATGGAGAATAATTTTCATTTAACTGTAATTTGCTTTATATTTTCCTGCCTGGTTGTCATAGCAACTGAGTCGGCTGTGGCAGTGACTACTCCAGGAGCTGGGTTATGCATTGCCTTTCTAATGGACCTCTGTTAATCAGGCTGCAGTTCTCGCTGAAGGAGCCAGCAGGATTTGCAGGAGCCACTTTATTTATATCAACTGTTAAGATGCCTGCAGTACCTCAGCTTCATTTTCAGAGTTATCGAGGGTGCTTTGCTGTTGTGCAGAAGTTTTGACATACCGACTGTGTGTTATAATGGTTGTGGAATTGAGATAGATTTACTTCAATTTAATGTCAGTTAGAGTTCATTTTCCATTTTCATTTCATTTGCTGTAATAGCCTAACTAGTAACACTTCTTCCTCTGCTTCAGTTCAAGATCTCCAGCATTTGAAATGGCAGTGAAACCATTTTTGTCCTTATCTGTTCATAAATAGTTGATTTGCTTTTCATAGTGAAGTACCCGTGGCTTTATGGCAGTGGTTGCAGCTGGGCAAACACCTTCTCTTCCACCCCAACCCTGGCATCTAGCAGCAGTGAGCTTTGTCTGAGTGATACCAAAGCACTTTGTCATGCCTATAAGGAAATCGTGTTTCCATTTGGCTAAGAGCAAGTAGGAAGGGAGTGAAGATGGATGTGAGTTCCATTTGTTGCCTGTCTGTGGATTTTGGGTCTGTTTTGCACTTCTTGTTTTTGCCTGCCTTGTCCATGTCAGCCTCACACCACAGCTGCTGTTGTCCTGAACTGGGCCCAGTTTCCCTTTGATTTACTTCCACTTGGGAACCCTCGGGCTCAGAAAATGCAGATGTGAGCTTTACAGATGTCAGCTGCAGCTGGTGGTGGGAAGCTGAAGATAGCCAGGCCGTCCCAAGGCAGAGGGGATTTAGGGCTTTAGATGCTGCCCCTGTGTGCACACCGTGGCCTGGTGGTGCTTTGCCATCACCTGAAGGGCTGGGGGCTGTGGTGGATCCTGTAAGCTTGTAGCAGCAAGGGCTTTCTGTCTTGGCTGAGTCTGGGAGGGTAAAGTATCTGATCTCCAGGAGTATCTGTGCTCAGATGCAGTGCCAGAACAGAAGGGTGCTGACTTCTGCCTTTGTCAACGGCTTGTTGGTACCTTGGGAGGACTTGCCTTCCAGTTGCTGAGACAGAAACCACGGTGGCATGGGTTCAACCTGAGCCCATTGATTAGCAACTGATTCATGTTTCCTTAATGGGGTGAGCTGAAGGAGAGAAAAACCAACCCCCTGGGATTCTTAGCTGTGTACTTCCATGGCAGAAACCTTAAGTTGTGACATAGAGAGGTGCATTTCACTTGCCTCCCGAGTCAGCCTCCTCAAGATGGATTGTTAGTTGGGTTTTAGGGCTCAAGATGTGTGTGCTGGCCCTTTCCTTCCTGATCTGGGTGCTTAGGCACCGGTGGTGGCTTACGTAAGGCTGGATTACTCCAGCACGTGGATGCTCTCAGATGCATATGGTCTCACAGTTACTTCTTGGTGCTTTGCAGAAGGGATTGAGTAACATTCTGTTCTGTAATGCAGTATGAAGAAACCCAGCATTTGTTTTTTCTTTCTTCCTGTAATGGCTTATAAACAAGTAGTGATAACATCCTATTTCAAGTGTTGGGAGAAGGGAGGGGTGGCAGGGGCTGGATCGAGCTTTGTTTTCCTTGTAGCTACACACCATATTTCACCTTCCATGAAAGCTGTGAGCTGTTAGAAATGAACTGGTTTTGAGGTGTACAGGCATGGTGAGGTGTGTGTGCTGTGGGTATGGAGCAGCCTTGTTCATAGACATCACTCTCCTCTGTTCTCCTCTGTGTATTTCTGTCTTTCCCTTTATGATCTCGGTGCACTTTGGCTGTTTACAAGAGGCAGATGTGATTCATAGTCAAAGGGCAATCCAAGCTATCAGATGGGACAGTCAGACTTGCTGGCAACTGGAGACATAATGAGCACTTGCTCTCTGTAATTCATAGGTGTATGTGAAAACTTAAGCAAAAATGGAATGAAATTTAGCTACCTGAAAATCGAGTGTTTGCACACCAAATGCTTTCTGATTTCAAACTCTTATTTGAGAGTTAAGTATTAAAATATGTAAATAGCCAAAGAAAGTATTAGGAAGTGCTTTTTTGAGGTGGTGTTGAATTGCTATTTCCAGTAGCATAGGAGCAGCCTCCTGTGGGAATGGAGGTGAAGGTGCGTGATGGCTCTGGTTTGGGTCAGGGGGGTATTGTCTTGGCAGAGTGTAGCTGGGCAGGAACAGCCTCCTGTGGGAATGGAGGTGTGTGATGGCTGTGGTGTGGGTCAGGGGGATGTTGTGTTGGCAGAGGGTAGCTGGGCAGTCTGCTGAACGTGTTTGAAAGAAACAAGTAAGGCAAACAGCCACGTGATGCCATAGTCTGTATATTAATGGGTGCCTGCAGTGGCTAATGTGGAGACAGCTCATGTTTTCTGACTTCTTCCCAGCTATCAGCACACCTCTGAGGTGTTTTCTTCCAAAGGTGTGGTTCTGAAGGGCTGGGTGATGGATTGCAATGTGAGCACCACTGTAGGTGTAAACTAACACGTGGTGACTAAGTTACCTCTGTGGACTCATTGAATAGACTCCTTTACCTGATAATTAGGTTAAACATTCATTCCTTAGAGTGGCTTTGGTGGCAGAGAGAGTATTTGACTCTTTCTGAAGCTTCACTTGGAGAATATGTTACAGTTCCCTAATTTGCACTTGTGTTTGGTCTGACAGCTAATACATTACCTTATCAGGAGTCATGGAAAAAAGTGTTAATTGCAGGTAAAACATTGTAAAATCAAACCGTTGTTCTGCTGCCTCCTTTTCTTGGATCCTTGGGCTGGCTTTGAGGCACTTTGCATCCTGTGTCATGAAGGTGGTGTTGGATTTAGCTCTGTTAATTGTGTAAGAGAGCTCTGGATCGTTCTAGCACAGCCTGGATGTGGTGCTGCTCCCGAAAAGAGAGTGCATGTGGGGCTGGGATTGGGGGCAGTGGAGAGCTCAGAGGAGCTGCCTTGTGCGCACTGGGAGGAGGGATTTCTTCAGGGAGTGGGTGACTGGTTCCCTTCTGCTCTGAACAGCCTCTTACTGAACTTCCCTCTCCAGGGTGTAGGGAGATTAACCTCCCACGGCTATCTGCAACCTGGGAGGCTCCTACCATATTGCTGCCTTCAGATTTTAGTGTCTAAAGATCCCCCGGTGTTGCTCACAGTGAACTCAGGGCACTTCATCTTTGTTCTTGAAGAAGGAGACTCGTGTTCCTGGGTGAGCTACTGTGTAACTTGTGTGTTTGCTATGCAGGATTCCTGTTTTCTCTTCTTCCAAGAGAAAAATATGGTGGAAAGAATTGTTCTGGTTGGAATTCCCTCTTTGACAACAATAGCAGAAATGGGGTGGGGTTGTTTGAGAATGTTGAATGCTGAAAAGTTTTGGAGGAACAAGCTCTCCGAAGCTGCCCAGGCTCCACCACGTGTTTCCTCTTTGCTGTTCAGTCCTCTGCAGGAGCAGCAGTGTTCTCACAGCCTGCTGTTTGAATAGCTCTGACCACTTCTGTCTCTTCTTAGCACAGCACTTCAAGAATGCTTTGTCTGGATCGGGTCTCACTTGCTCTGCTGCATTCCCTCATTCAGCTGCCTTCATTTGGTTGTAATTTAGCACTTCTCCTATGAAGCAGAATGAAAGCCTACCAGGCTAACACCTAGAAGCAAGTGCTTGGAGTTATTGCTACCTCTGTGTGTAATGATTCATCCTGGAGGCAGACAGCTTGCTGCCCTCAATACCTCACTGTGCTTCCAGACAAATTCAGATGTGGTGCTTCAGCCTTCCTGGCTGACAGAGTCTAGGCAGTGGTGTTTCTGTTTATTGGGAGGCTTTGTTTCTAGGTAACTTGGGATGATGTCTTACAGTAGCAGTAAGTAGCAGGAGGGCTAGTTGAGACACAGCACGGGTAGCTGGGGGTGAGTGTGTTGCCTTGTGTTGAGCAGCCTGGTGGCTGATATTCTTGCAGCGAGTTGGGACTTGAATTCTTGCAGCTAGTGCCACTGGGGAAGCTGCAGCGAGAGGCAGCTGAGGTCTGGGATGGAAAGTGACTTGCAGCAAACATTGCGTAAGCACATGGAGCTTTGGTCTGGGGTGCTGCCTGCTCTCTGTGTGCTCCTGAGAGATGCAGCTTTTTACCTCTCAAGCTCTTTAAGATCCAGAGTGCATTTTCCTCCTTCCACATTTGGCTTACTTGGCTCATTTGGAGCTCACCTGCAGCGTCTGCTTGGCTTTTGTTGCTGAGCAGCAACGGGGCTCAGACACAGGCTTACTGAGACAACCTAAAGCATTTGTAAGGGAACTTTTTAAGATATGGATGGCATTAGAGGGACTTGGGCTTAAAAGGAGAAGCTGTTTGAGGCATGGTTGTAGTTGTTTGCCTTGAACCATCACTATCTTAATTCCTGAGTTGAAAACGTCATGTCAGCTTGCTGAAGCAAGATTTGATGACAAAGGAATTGTTTTTAGCCACCAGCAGAGCAAAGAACACTTCAAATGCATGTCTAAATGTGATTTTTATAACCTGAAGTATAGCACACTCAGGATTTTAAATTGGCTCTGGAAGTTGCCTGGGCTTCTGGGTAGGCCATTTGGCCAGGGATCAAGGGAGTGGGTTTAATCCTAACTCTGTCCTTTTGTCCTCTGAGCGTTTTCCTTGCTGCCCTCTGTGCTGTTTGTTTGGAGTGTGGTGTGTGTGAGGGAAGGGATATGCCCTCTGGAGATTTCCTAAGGGTCTGGTTGATGGCTGCTGCAAGGGGTGAGGCTCCCCAGCCTCCCAAAGGAGCCAGTGCCACCCCTCCTGTGATGGGACCAGCAGGGAGAGGAAGGTGAGTGGGTTTTCTGCAGGGCTGGCAGGTTAAGCTGATTTACAGACAAGCTGCAGAAGTAGGGAAGCAGATCTCCCTGGCTCAGCTTTGCTCAGCTGTCACCAGGAGCTTCACCCAGAGCTCTCCAGCCCTTCCTGAGGAGCTGGGGTACCACGGAGGGACACAGACGCTTGCCAGCCTTCCTCTGTCACTCAGGCACTGCTCTCCGGTGAGTCTGGGGCTGAGGTGAGCCTGCAGCAGCCACTTGCTTCATCACCACTGCCTGGTGCTGCCAGGATGTTCCTTCATCAGGAGAATGGAAAATGGGAGGGAAATGTCTTTAATGATGGCAACTGCTGCTTAAACCTGTTCAGGGATGATAATAGAAGGGGAAAAAATCATCAGTGGAAGCTGTCAGTGCTTTCAATTTATGTGATCTGTTAAAAGAATCTTTTTCTTTTGACCTTAACTTGCCAGGCCTTAGACAATAGGGGAGAGATGCTGGCTGTAAATCAGGGAGGTGCTTCCCTCCCTCTTTCTCCTTGCTGTGTAATTTGAGGTGATTGCAAGGCACTTGTCAGAACTCTGGGAGCTGGAGACCTGAGCACATTTGAACAATTGCATTTTTCACGTGGCTTTCTGGGGCCCTCCTGGGTCATCCAGCCAGGTCTGCTGTCTGGCAGGTGACAGGGGCAATCTCATCCTTGCAGTGGCTGTAAGAAGCTGGGTGTGAGCCTTTTTGAGAGAACAGGAATGCATATCTGAGTTGTTGAGGTGTCTGGTTGTAACCTTGGTGGAATTATGTGGAATTTTCTGGGCTGAGGAGCTTGTGTACCACTGCTTGGGATCATGGATCCTTGCTCTTTTCTTTCCTCATTGAGAGAGACTGTGTGTGTGTGTGTCTGAACAGTGACTTCCTTGACTCCTCCTGGGCTAATTAGTGTGTTTTAAAAGGGGATTCTTGCAGCCTTCTCACAAATCAGCTTTCAGGAGGGAAATAGATCAGTTATTAATAGCAACCTGTATCCAATTTGTCACCGAGTTGCACGGTTGCAGATAGCTGAGGCTCCAGAGGTGACAGATGTGTCTGTCACTCTTTTTCTTCCAAAGAATGAGCTGTGTTTTCTCAGGGTTAGAGTGGAGCAGGGAGTAAGAAATTGCAGACTTGTATTTTTCCTGGTGCTTTGTCTAGCAGCATCGTTAAGCCTCCTTCCTTCTGTCAGGAGAAGCTCCAAAGGGTATTGGAGTGGAGAGGGTGAGGAAAGGGCTCTCAGGAAAGTTAGAGGGAAGGTGTTTGGTTTGAGGCTGGGAAGCATGTCTTTGTCTCACATCAGACTTGGATTTAGGAGGAATGAAAAGGAGAAGGCACCTGAAATGCGACATCTGCTGTGATCTAACTTCAAATGACTGGTTTAATTCCAGATGACATACTTCTTGTCTTCACTGGGTTGTTGAAGGCCAGAATCTTGGAGCTTAATTAGGGCAAGTTGAAGCTTCAAGATTCCTTAGCATGGCTTCGTTCTGCTCAGTGTTTTGGGATTTTGAGTTTCCAAAGATGTTTACCTTTGAAATTCACCTTTGAAGGTCTCTTGATATATTGGTGTATTACAGGAGCACAGAATGTTAGGGGTTGGAAGGGACCTCTGGAGATCATCTGGTCCAGCCCCTCTGTCAGAGCAGGGTCACCTAGAGCAGGCTGCACAGGATGGGTGTCCAGCCTTTAACATGCATCTTTCAGCTCTCAAATGGTGGGAGTTCCCCATGCTCACAGGGGGTTGTTGAGGTTTTCCAGTTGCAGGTGGCTCTGACAAACAGAAGCTAGAAAAGTGGCAGCTCAGTTTGTTGGCCAGGTGAATCTGTTGTGATTCTGGCTGGTTCTGGTTAAAAACTTAACTTCTCTAGCTTTTGAATATCCACTAAGTTTTCTAGTACTTGGTGACTTCTGAATTTCTCCTAAACCTCTCCATTTGTCAGCATGTGGGAGCAGTGCTGCTGGTGCTGCTGACTCCAGTAGTGCTCATTTTCCTTTGACTTCTGGTTGATGTGCATGAAAGGAACATTTGTTGGCTTTGCCTCCTACCTTTGGCTTAGGCTTACTGTGGTTTGGTTTCTGTGTTGACCTGAAAGCCTTTACCTGGCTAAGGCTTTCTGAAAGGTTTGATTTCCATCTGTCTCATGTCCTTCATCTTGCATGTCTGTGTGCTGCTGTACTTAAGCTTTAAAAAGGGCTATTTATAGTGTTTGTTACCTGACTAATTGGACTGGAAATTTCCTCCTCTTCCAAGGGGGCTCAGCAAATGTTTAGACTAAGGAGGTTACAATTTCTTCTCCTTTTGGTGTGAACTAAAAATAATCATGGAACACTTCAGCTTTGAAAATCCACACCCCTGTGCATCCTGTGTCTCCTCCAAATGGCTTAGGAGTTAACAGCTTTCTGTACACTCAAATAAACAGCTTGAGGCTTCTGTACATTTTGTTGTTGAGCTTTCTGGCTGGATAGCTAACCAGCTCAGGTTCTGTGAAAGCAGATCTGGTGCTGGTTGTGCTGATAGCCTTCTTGGAAACACATTCTCACGTGCTTGCCATGTACCTTTGTTTCTGCTGTGTGCTGGGAACAGCAGTGTGGTGTTCCACAGCCAGGCACTGGGTCTTTGCTTTGCACATGCAGCTCATTTAAGGAAGAAGGGAGCCTCTGATTAGGCATCTTTTTGGAAGAGATGCCCCCAGGCTGGATGGACCCAGCAGTCTTGGGAAATGACATTTCATAGTGGAGGTCTAAAAGAGAGAAGTGGTGAGGGTCTGGAGGATTGAAAGCTATGAGGCCAGGCTGAGAGAGTTGGGGTTGATCAGCCTGGAGAGGAGAAGGCTCCAGGGAGACTTTATTGAAGCCTTTGAGTACTCAAAGGGAACTTAGAAGAAAGAAGGAGGGAGACTTTTTGTACAGGCAGATAGTGATAGGACAGGGGAGGAGGCTTTTAAACTGAGAAAGAGGAGAGTTAGGTTAGGTGTCAGGTAGAAATACTTTACTCAGAGGGTGGTGAGGCCCTGGAACAAGTCACCTGGAGAAGTTATGGGTGCTGCATCATTGGCAGTATTCAAGGCCAGGTTGGATGGGGCTTGGAGCAGCCAGACCTAGTGGAAGATGTCTCTGCCCATGGCAGGGGCTTTGGAGCTAGATGGTCTTTAATGTCCCTTCCAACTCAAACCATTCTCTGATTCTATGATGGAAGCATTCAGGCTCACAAACAAGGATGCCTGGAGCTCCCTGGGCTGCTGGAGGGACAGTGGCTAACTGGTTTTGGGTGCCCAACCATTGTCTTCTCTCTTGTTTCTCTCCATGGCCTCTTGGTGTGAGCTCATGCTGTCACAAGGCAAGTGTTGCTAGTGTAATCCAGACTCTTTATCCACAGATTAAAGTGCATCATCTTGAAGGTATTTAACAGTTGTTTTTTAGACCTAGGAGGAGTTTTTAACTTCTGCAGACTAAACCATAGTGTGGAAAACAGCAAGTCCTCTAGAGCAGCAGCCTGAGTCTTGTCTCTGCTTGCTTGTACAGAAGGGCAAGCTGTAGCCTTGAGCTGCAGTCCAAGGTTGGCTAAGGAAATTGCAGAAGCTGTATTTTGACTTAATACTTTCCACTCATCAGTGAAGCCACAGAAGGGTGGTAAGGGTGAAGGAGGAGAGATTGAGGGAACATGCTTGTGTGTTTCCAGAACTCTTTAATTGTGTGCACAGGATTGAAAAGTCTGGTTCAGTGGAAACTGTTCAGGCTTGCTTAGCTCTTCTGCCACATCATGCCAAGAAAGAGAGTTACTGCAGGGATTTCAGTCTTCAGGTTGTGCTGGGAGCTGGGACTCCTCTGACAGCCCCAGTTTTTTTGACCCTGCCAAGGAACTTCTGGGCTGTATTTGTGGATCTTTCCAGGAGCAATTATATGTGATGCTAGAGGTTAGCAATTTGGAGAAATACTTGAGGGTAGAGAACTTGATATGAAGAAACCAGATAACCAGCAATGAAGAGTGCCTAGTGCTTTCAGAGTCTGTATCTCAGCTGCCTGGTGTGTTTGTAAGGGTTAAACTCAGTGAGGCATTTATGCTTCTGCTGATAATTAGGCTTTTAGTTTAATGCAGTTGGAACATAAAAGTAGTTAAACACTTTTGTGCTGTCTTTTGACCTGCTGAAATGAACTGCAGGGTTTGTATTTGAGATTCTCAAGTCTCATTCCTATCCAAGGAGAGATGGCAGCGTGGTGTACACAGCATCCTCCCCATCCTGCTTGCAAGTGTGGTGTTGGGAGGGGGTTCAGCAGTGTGGAAATACTGTAACCAGTCTCCTTTAATGGATTGGGAAGTGCAGATCTTGAGGAGTACCTGAAGCACATTGAAACTGGTCACTTGGCCTCACAGATCCTGGGTTCTCTCCATTCACTGGAGATCTCCAAACAGCTTTGTTCCTGAATTTAGACTACTGTGAACCCCCAGTTTCTTGGGGACTCTCTTGTCCATGTCATGTTTTCAATTAAAACCCTTGAAGGACAGTTTGGTTTCACAGGAACCATGTCTCCCTTCAGGCTTGTTTTGGTGGGATAAATTGAGCCTGAGCTTGTCAGCCCACACCTCAGTATCTTCATCTTTTTTTCTTTTGAGGCCAGTATCAGGTTATTTTGTGTTTTTATGAAGTGACAAAGATGACAGGAGCTTTAAAAAATGCAGATCTCAGCATCCATACTATCTGCAGGGCAAAAGAAAGGAACTTGGAGACCAAGAGTACATGACTTAGTTTCTGAAAGCTATCAAGTGAAATTCTACTTGATGCTAGGATTTTCTCAGGCAAACATACCAAAAGGTGTTCTTTTCTCTCTGGATTTTGTAAGCACCAGTAGAATTCTCTCTGCACTTGATTTTTCCCTTTGGTACTTGGTTCTGTAGGAGCATAGCTGGCTACCATGGTTGCTGTATAAAAACTGTGCTGCTTTGAGTTCTAGTGAAGGGCACTTTGAGCTCACACCACTGCTGGAAGCTTCTCCTTGGAGTGGAGGAGCAGCCAGATGTGAGTGTGAGCCTGGGCCTGCTGAACGTGGTGTCTGCTCAGTGTGCACATGGCTGGAGGTGCCTGGTCTGGAGGCTGCTGATAGGATGCAGGACATTTCAGTTAAGGGCATGGTATTTATCTCTAATCTCAGGGTATTTCTTGGAATCAACTCCTCCTCTTCCCCTTCACATCTCCAGAACAACACCTCTCCCTTTCCTCCTCTTTCTGAGCAGTTCCAAGCTGCATGCAGTGCCCTGGATGTGCTTTTCCTGGCTCTGGAGTGAAACTCCCCCAAATCTGGTGCTTGCTGTTGGCTGTGTGGCCAGATGAAAGCTTCCACTGCTGGGGGGATGTCAGAGCAAGTCCTGTGGAAAGGAGGCAGAGTTTCTGCTCTCTTGCTTTGATTCCTTCCCCCATCTCCAGCACTTGTTGGGGTTCTTACCTCAGCTGGGTGCTCGAGCAGGCAGGGCTAGAATGGTTGTTACTGTGGAGGGTACCTGCAGGTACTCCTGGGGGACATGGAGATGGCAACAGGCACTTGGGGTCTGTAGTGGTTCTGCTTATGGACTCTCCCCTCCACCTCCACCTTCTCACACTAATGTGCTTTTAGAGTTTCTGAGAATGAAGGGAGCAAGGTCAGTGTCTGTGTGCAGGGTGCTGTGTGAAGCTGAGGTGTGCTGGAAAACATCTCCAGATGTCTCTTCCCTCCAGCTCTGTCCTTGTACCAGTCTGAGTTCTCTGAGGCAGTGGAGCTTACCTGAAGGCATAAGCTCATGGGTGTCTTGTGTGTTCCTCAGTGTGGATTTTCACTGAAGCCCTCAAGAGATGCCTCATTGAAAGTCTGTCTCTTCCTGAAATTGAGGGCAGCAGATGAGAGCTGTGCAAAAAGGCTCTCCTGCTCCCTGGAGAGCTTCTCCATTCAGAACTTGGTCTCCAGCAGAACATAAATCTCTCCCATCTATCCTGTTATGCTTCATGGCTCTGGATCACCATCAAATCTGAATTGATGCAAGTCTGTCTTTAAATCAAAATGCAGCTTTGCTTCACAGAAGCACTAATAACAAGGAGAAATCCTTCCTTGTGGAGAGGTTGGCCTCATGGTTGCTTGAGGAGAGACTTCAGCAGACAGCTCCTTTTCTGCTCCCTCTAGAATGGAGCTTTAAGTAGAAGCCTTTCTGCATTCAGTTGATCAAATGTAGAAGTATCTGGATGTGTAAAATTGAATCTTGAACAGATTTTTCCTAGAGACAGTGGAAATGGCTCTGCACCCATACAGAACTGCTCTGGGTTTATTCTTTTATGGCTGACATCAGGCTGTGAAGCCACCTCCTGCCTGAAACCAGTTAGTGTTCCCCTGCCAGTTCTCAACTGCCTGCCTGAGCTGCTTTGATCTAAACAGTCTAGAGTTCATCTTAATGCAAGGATCCTGGTTTTTAGGTCACATCTTGTGACTGTAAAGCATTTTCCACCTTCCAATACTGATTGCTGCAAGGTTACAAGAATACCATTTTATAAAAGAAGTTTAAATGACTCAATTCCCAATTTTTTTGGTGATTCCTAGCCAAAGTTGCTCTGTGTGCTCTGAGTCTCATGCCTGCTGCTCTGTGTTGGAGTGCAGGAAGAGGAATCAGTAAGTGATCAGTTGGGAGCTGCTGAGGACTGCATGGGCAGTGTTGAAGAGCAGAACTTAGAGCTTCAAACACTTCTTTTTTTACTGGAACTCTCTGGTTACCTGGAGTTTCCAGGTTAGTTCATGTTAACAGAAAGCATGACAGCTCTTGAAATCCTGAGTCTGCTTTCAACCAGAATCTGGTCACCTGGAACACTTCATTCCTTGGTGTTTCTCCTGCCATTGCAGGGCACAGGAAGACTCAGTTCCTGCCATTTTGCATTGCAAACTGGTTTCTGCATGGATGCAGCTCCCATGGCCTGCTTGAGAGCCTGGGTCCATGGTGGGAGTTCACAGAGGGGAGAACAAGGATTTGTAATGTTAGTTTGTGGAGGGATGCATCTTCAGCAGGCTAGAGCTCAGGAGGTGGGATGGGTTTGTACCTAGCACTGGCATTTAGGCTTTGGGAAATGAAGTTAGTTTTACATTCAAATACTGGATTCTGCACAACAGGGACATTGTGGGTGACCTGAATGCCTAGTACCAGCCAGGTTTTGCCCATGTGTGTTGGACATCTGCTACTGAAGTATTTGCTGTGCTTTCTAAGCAGTCTGATAACCAGTTCATCCAACATGGCACCTTGGCTTGTGTGTGGTCACTGTTTCAGCATCACAGTAATTAATGGCTGGTTTATATGGGAGAAGTAGTGAATGAAACTGCTCTATGT
Source organism: Galbula dea (assembly GCA_013399015.1). Lineage (NCBI taxonomy): Eukaryota > Metazoa > Chordata > Aves > Piciformes > Galbulidae > Galbula > Galbula dea. The sequence goes on along the minus strand of VWZX01000114.1, from coordinate 483,842 downwards.
AGGCCAGGAGGCAGATGTAAATAGATCTTCACAATGGTGAGTGATAGGATGAGGGAGGAGGGTTTGGAACTGAAAGAGGGAGAGTTAGATTAATGTTAGGAAGAAATACTTTGGGGGTGGTGAGGCACTGGCACAGGCTGCCCAGTGAGGTCGTGGCTGCTCCAGCCCTGGCAGTGTTCAAGGCCAGGTTGGATGAAGCTTGGAGTGACCTGGTCTGGTGGAAGGTGTCCCTGCCCATGGCAGGGGGGTGGGAACTAGCTGATCTTTAAGGTCCTCTGCAACCTAAAGCACTGTGTGATTGCCATTATGTCATGGGACAGGGTTTCTGTAGGATTCTTAGTTTTTGCTGTAAGCATCCATTGACTCCTTCCATGCTGACAGGCCCCTTACCAAGGGCCAGCTAATGCTGGGCAGGCAGCTGGGTTCAGCTGAGACATACACGTGGCTGTGCCCAGGCTCTCCAGACTCTCCCACTGCAGACCCTCAGACATGCTGGTTTGTAGTCCAGGCTTGCCCTTGCTCCTGGGACTTGTGCTGCTCCTGCCGAGCTTGGCAGTCCCCTCTGGAGCTGGGGAGCAGGTCAGGCTGCCTGCAGAAGCAGAGTGGCTCCTGCAGGGATCTCAGCTGGAGCAGACTAGTTTGCTCTGGCTGGGAGGGAATGCACTGTGAGCAAACGTGCTCCCAGGCAGAGCTGGTGAGTCATGAGCTAGGCTGAGCCTAGCTGCAGCTCCTCGGGCAAGGCTAGCTCCTGCCCGTGCTGACGTGACCGGCACGGAGGCTGCTTAGCGCTGGAAGAGGTGGGAAAGAGCTCAGGTGCTGGCCTTTGGACTGGGAATCCTATGCCAACCCTTTCATGTACCAGTTCAGCCAGCCAGTTAATGAATGTAATTCCCCTTTGCCTTGGGTGCTGACTGCTCCTGCTGGGTCCTGCCCGGCCCTGGAAGCTTCACTCTGGGAATTTGGAGCAGGAAACAGAGCCTGGAAAGGTGCAGCAAGAGCTGTTCAACAAGTACAGGAGGAGAGATTTGGAATAGATTAGCTGCTGTGTGGATCACAAGGGGTGCTTAAAAAGAAAGCACTTGGCTCACAGATCATTCCACAGGCACAGGGCACATGGCAGCACATGGAGGGCAGATCACAGAGGCATTCAGGTCAGAAAAGACCTCCAAGATGAAAATCCAGCTGTTGACCCAACCCCCCCATGCCCCTAAGGCATATCTTGTCCCCTGCCTGATCTCTCAGTTCAGGAGCTGCTCCCAGCTGGGAGGTGCCATACTTTTATTTGTAAATAGAACCACACAGATGGTTCCAGAAACCTTGAAACAAGTAAATGGTGGGGGTTTTAATCTGTTATCAGAAGGTTATGGAATGTGGTTGATGTTCTGCTCAGCTCTCCAGTTTCTTTTATTCTTCTGTTTGTGCAGACTTGTTCTCAGAAAGTTTATTTCTGGATTAGGCAAGGATTTGTGTTCAGTAACCTCCATGTGCTCAAACAGAGCTTGCTGCCTGTGAACAAAGTCAAGCTGTGTGGTTTGGTTTCCTAACGACCCAATTCCTGTCTCTTTCAGATTACCCAGCGTTTTGGGGACACACCTCTGTTGGATTTTACTCTATGCCCTGCTAACGACAGCTTTCAGCTATGGAATCGGTAAATATTTGCTTCTGTTCACATTTCTGGTGTATTTCCTAGCGAGTGCTTGCTGGCCACGTTGATATGTTTGGGCTTTTTTGTGTCTTTGGGGTTTTTTTTTCTTTATTCTCTGAGATCTGATGGTGAAAATTGCAAAGCTCCATGGAGTAACTCAAAAGGTGCTAACCAAGACTATCACAGGACCTGTCTTTAGCTCTGAGATGCTTTTTCACTTTCATGTCATTTGAAAAGTAGCAAGTTTTGCCCTGACTTCAGTGAAAAGAGAAGTTACCTTTCCTGTGGGGGCAGTTCCACAACTGGTTTGCCCACAGGGCTGTTGGTTCTGTTGGCTGGTGAGCAGTGAATATTCTCCTGGCTCTGGCATATCATGATCCTTTTTCTCTTCACTTCCAAAGTGCCTTAGGAAAAAAACCCCTCTTAAATAAAAGCACCAATTTCACTATGGTTTGTCTCCTTCTGATTAGTATAATTGAAACAGATGGCACCTAGGTTCCATTTTGGGCAGAGAAGCCTCCCAATATGCTGAGACTACAGTTGGATTCAGCATGAGGATTCAACTTCTTGGGAGCATTAGCAGATGTAGAAATAATAGGCTGTCTTAGAGTAGAATTTGGGGGGGAGGGGAGATTTTTGCCTCAGTGTTTTAACAGGGGATAAAGAGGTTGGTGCTGCCCTCTGGAAAGCCAAATGCTAGAGGTGGAGCTGTTAGGAAAGAGATTGGTGCTGGTTTTGCTGCAGCCCTGGCAGTTTTGGTGTGTTGCAGGCTGAGTAAAAGCTGTGCCTGTGAGCTCAGCTTTGCAGGGGTGTGGAGAGGAAGCTCAGTGGTGTGGAGTTCCTGGGCATCCTCAAAGCAGTGTGTGCTGCTGCTGGGGCTGCTTGCCTGAGCCCTTGCTTTGTGCTGCAGTGAGCTTGTGTTGAACTGTTTGTTCCTTAGGATGCAGCCATTAAGGAGGGTTAGTTACTTTACAAGCTGCTAGGTTTCTTTTGTCCTGGATTTGGAAGGGGGGTTGGAAATAACAATCTCTGTGTATAGTTTGTCCATAATTCTGAGGCTTCAGATGGAAACAAGAGGTCGTTTCAGTTTCCCTTGGTGAATATTAGCAGCAGGAGAAGCCTTTCAGAGCCAAACGAGACAGCCCAGGCATCAGTAACTCTCCCCTGCTGCAGCAGAGTAATTAAAGTGTATCGAGTGTGAGACCTTTTGCTGTGGTGTGCAGTAACTCTTCCCTTAATGGGTGCTCTGCAGTCCCCTGAAAAAGGAGCTGAATCCTCCCATCAATTATGAACCAGGTTGTTCCCTACCTGTTCCATTTCATAGCTCAGCATGGAGATTTTTTTTTTCTCCTTCTGGGTTTTGAAGGAAATGATGTTCTGCTGCTTGGAATGCAAGCTGGACTCCTGAAAACAGGGCAGTGTTAATTGCAGTGCCTTTAGCTTAGATGAGAACTAAACATTCATTTGCATAGTATAGCTGCCCACTGGGCAAAACACCCTGCCCCTGACAGATTACAGAGCACTGTGGCAGACTGCCTCTCTCTGGGGCCTGTTCACATCACCTGCCCTTTGGTCACCATCATCTCTTGGGATTATGGCTGGGACCTTCAATGATGCACTGCACTGCTATGGGAGCTGCCCTTTAGGAGAGTTTGCCACATGCTTCTCTCCATCTTTAGCCCTTTTCTCTCTGGATGGTTTGTACTTTGTTTAGCTGAAGCTATGCTCTGATGGTTGTGAGTCTAACAAACTCTGGATGGAAGAAACTTGCCAAATGCAGGCTGAGTGTGTGAAGTGATAGAGCATTCACACTGTGTTGAAAGAATTACTGTGAAATCAGATGTTTCTCTGAGTTCTGAAGCAAAACAAAGAGTGATTTTTGCTTTGTGGATGTTGTGAGCCCTAGGGGTGATAGTTAAGTGACCCTTTTTCCAGTAAAATAAGATTTTGTCCACTCCTCTGCAAAGACAGAATATTGCATTACATAAAATGCACACTGGTCTGGGCTGTAACAGCTCCCTTCGTGGCCACTGCTGTATGGGGATGTTGGGGAGCAGAGTACAAGGGGAAGAGATAAGAATCCTCCAATGTTGGCTGAAAAAAACCTCCAAATCTGGTGTAATTTGGAGCTGAAGAGGTGAATTTATGGGCTTAGTGCTGGTGGGGAGGCTACAGGGTACAGAGTCACTGCAGCTTATCCCTCAGGTACCAGCAGTGCACTGAGGTGCAGTTTTATAGCATCCAAGAGTAGCCCAAGGGTCAAACAGAATGGATGTGTGGCCAAAGCTTGATTAAAAACCTCTCATCCTAAAAAGCAGTCAGTCTAAAAGCAGGTTGTCATCTCTAACTCCTTATGCTGTGCAGGAGTGAAACCCTGGTCTGTGTGTGCCCAGCTGCAGGGTGCTGCTGTGCTGAGGAGGAGGTGTTGGATCATGGCAGGGCTTGGCTTCTGTCACCTGGCTGCTCCTGACTGTGGGAGTGAGGTTGCTTTTGCTGTGCCCTTGTGAGTGACAGTGCACTGGGGCACAAAACTGAGTGCTTTGGGTTTCTTCTCCACCATCCTGTGTGTACTGGTGTGTCAGGTGCTGTGAAGGACACTCCCTGGGAGCAGAGACTGAGGAGCCTCATCTTCAGGGCCAGGCTCACCTTTGTGCTGAGATCCTTCAGTGTTTGCTGTGTTCTGATGCTGCTGTTCCACATTTTATAGCTTGGCTGGTGGAAATAAAGCTTTGGCTCTGGAAAGGGACTTGCAAAGTGTCCTCTGTGCTGTTCCCCTCTGTTACAAACCTGGTTTCTGTCCCTTGCAGGTGGCTTGTTCCCATCCCATGTGCCATTGTGGTGATGTGCTGTTAGCCTGATCACCAAGATATTCTGCATCTAAATAAAACATAAATACCCAGAGGTTTATACAGGTTATTCGTGGCATGATCTGCTGACACAGAAGTAGTAGTGGTGGTGCAGCTGGAGGACCTGAAACATTCTGGTCCCTGGTGAGGAGGGAGCAGAGGAAGTGTTGGGAAGTTCTGAGATTTCTCCATTTGGGTGGAGGGCTCCTTGGTTAGGAAACAGCCACTGCTGCAGGCACTGCTCCCCTCTGCTCTCTGAAACAGCCTTGGGCTTGTGGGTTTGGTCTCTTCCCCTCCCAGCTTCAGAGAGCACAGAATCACAGAGTCATTATGGCTGGGAGAGACCTCTGAGATCATTGAGTCCAACCTGCTGTCCCTGCCAGCTCACCACTGAACCATGGCCCCAAGTACCACATCTGCATGTGTTTTGATGGCTTCTAGGAGTGGAGATTCCCCCACTGCCCTGGGCAGCCTGGGCCAGGGCTTGGAAGTTCCAGTGAGCAGGAGCAGAGATCCTGGCTGAAACGAGTGGAGAACGAGGGGAGCTGGGTTGCCAGGCTGAGGTGGTTCTTTCCAGGGCACAAAGGGCTGCAGGGCCACAAGGAGTGGGACAGGAGTTTCCTCTCTGAACTGTGGTGGGCAGCTTCCTTGGAAGAAGCCAGGTTCATCGTGGTGGCTCCTTCAGGCTTGTTGACAGCAAGCAGCAGCCACATCGTGCTGGGCTCATGCTGGGGCTGGCTTTGCAGCACTGGAGCCGTTTGCACCTTCCCTAGGGGAGGAGGAGAGGGAAGCAAGGGTTTCTGTGAGCAGCAGAGAGATTGCAGTGGCTGTGAAAGGTGCCTTTAGCACTGGCATTTGCTGGAGTTCATCATGAATATGTAGGTGTCAGATGAAAAGAATGAGGAAGGTAGAGCTGTTAGAGAGAATTGCTTTTCCCAGCTGCAGCCCTGCCTTGCTCTGACCCCCAGAGGAGGATACAACTGTAAGGCCTGTAGTGGAAAAGCAATTACAATCCATGCTTCCAGGATTGAATTGTCCTCTCAAAGTCAGCTGCTGCAGTAATGGTGGTGTTGGTTAGGTGGAACCTGACTTTATTTAACTGCTTGGTGTTTTTCTATCAATGTTCTTAAATGTGGTCATACAGTTCTCAATTTTGCCTGCTCTGGGGGAAATAGAGCTTAGTGTTTCACAAGGAAGATACTTCCCTGCACAGAAGTGTTCTTCTGAGCTTTCTGGCTTCTTTCCACGTGTCTCAGTTCTTATCCCTTCAAATTAGAGGGGTTGGAAGGTGGCACAAGAGAAGAGCAGTGAACATACCTTTCTTTAGCATGTTGGTCACATGGGAGCTGAGCACTGAGGCTTTCTGGTGGGTGCTGGGGTGTGGAATGGAAGAGTTGGCTTTCAAGCTGCTGCTCCAAGAAGAATATGAAGCATGGAGAGGGCAGCCATGTGCAAGTGGAATCAGTCATGTCACGAGATAGCAGAGAAGTGGAGCTATGTGGCTTGTGGGTTTGGCTGACTCCTGCTGTGGCCCTTACCCCACCCCTGAAATGGTGCAGCCTGTTCTCAGGAAGGAGAAACAGAACAAGATTTTGGAAGTGTTGTGAAGCAGCTCTTGAGTGTCTTGGTTTGCCTGGAGTGTCTCAAGCAGGACACTTTGGGTTTGTGCTCAGCCTGGGAAGGGCTATAGCTGGGGGGGGTGGGGTGGGAGGTGTGTTGGTAGAGAGCATGTCCTGCTCAGTGCTCTGCTCCAGCATGGTGCTTCTGTGCTGTTGTACCTGCAGGTGTGTGAGGTGGATGGCCATGGTCCTGAGGAGTTTGCCCAATTTGGGCTCTGTAATGGATGGCACTGAAGTTCTATAATTGAAATTCAATTTTTAAAGCCATATCTTCACCATGGGCAGAGGTAGCTTCACTGTGAACCTAGATTTCTTTCTGGGTTAAACAGGGCTTGAGGTTTTGGACACAAAACACTGCTGAGACCTACAGAAAAGAGCTTTACAATCTTTCCCTCTGTCCTAGTGGGGAAAGACCCCCCTGGATTCTCAGATGTGATCTCAGCATAAGCATTTGCTGTGAGTGTTTGAATTGCTGCTTTTACAGCTCTGTGTTTTACCAGGATTTGTGAAATTGCCAGTGTTATTCTCATGCCACTTTTGGCAGGTGCCACCTACATGCCCTCAATTTGAACATACCTTTTAGGTGGGTTGTAGGTAGGGAGGCTCCTTCCTTGCATGTCAGATGGTAGAGAGTGGAGCACTTCCATTAATTCACTTTCACTCACCTTTCCAGTGGTAATGAGCTAAGCTGGCCCTGGTGCACAGTGCAGCACTGTTAATGAACAGCCCTGAGCTAAGCAGAAACTCCTCTGAAATATCTCTTGCCTGCCTTGTTCTCTGGGTGTGATTCAGATCCATGTGTTCCCCCTGACACAGAGATGACTTCTTGGTCACAGCAATCCACAACCAGATACACCACTTGTCCTCATTCCTCTTGTCTTCTGATTGGAACTAGACAAAGCCATGGCAGTAATTTACCTAAAGAGAAGTCAAAGATGGGCTTGGGTGTTTTTGTGAGTAAGTTTAGTCTCCAAAGGGGCTACAGAATGATCACAAAAGTCCTCATTTAAAACGAGGAGTCTGCTTTTGAGTCAGGATGGTGTAGATTTCTCTCAGCTGATACAGTCTGCACCGAGAAACCACAGGTGTGTTTAGGAGCAGGTTCATTGAAACAGGACTGTAAGGGAGCTAGTGCCCAGGAGGATCGTTTCCAGGAACAGGCAGAGTCTGTTATGTGAGGGGGGAGGAGACACAGCCTGTGACATGTGGAGACAGGAGTTTGGGAAGGGCATCTGCAGGTTATTTGGCACCACCAGTTATTTCCATAGCTGTGTTCCCTCTCCTGAAAGGAGAAGTGCTTTTGGGCAGGTCCTGCTGTGGTGGATGAGGGTTTTGGTTGTTGAGGAGTGTTGTGTGGAGCACTCAAGTGTATTCTTGAGAGGGGCTGAAGTTGTGGTCTCCACCCTGAGGAAGTGCACTGGGGATGGGAGCTGACAGGCTGTGGAGAGGAATGGCAGATTACACAAAATATGGCAGAAATTGCTTGTTTTCAGCAGATCTCCATCAGGCTGTGATTAAGTGCAGATGATGTGTTTGGCAGCAAGAGGTGTGCAATCTGTTCCTACCCTGAGGAGCTTGCAGACCAAAGGCCTGCTGATAAGAGCAGCCTCCCTCTTGTACTTCTGCTGGATAATGGCTTAGGATCTTCTTGTTCCCTTATCTCTTAAATGAGAGTGCAGATAATTGTGAGCCTGGGGATTCTGGCACTCAAACCCCTGAGTCCTGTGAGCAGGGGAAGCAGGTTTTGGTGTTTGGGCAATGTACTCCTGTTGCACCAGTGCTGAGCACTTGGAGCTCTTTAGTGAAGCTGCAGATGGGGCAGCCAAGTGCCCAACAGGTCCTGGTTGCTGCCTGCCACCCCCTGCGGTGGGAATCGTTGCTTGGTATCAAGTGACAGGAGAAAAAGCAGTGTGAATTGTTTATGCCAACCTTGGTGGAAGGTGGTTTGCTGAACCACCACAGTGTCTGAGGCTGCAACAGGCAGGAGCAGCCTGTCTGTAGTAGAGGAGAAAAGGGAGGAATTGTCATTACTGCAAGGAGATGCAAACCTGATGGCTGTGCTTTATTGGCCTTCTTTGGAAGGGGACTTCTGACAAAACCAGGGCACACTTCTGGAGAGTAACTCAAATGTTGAGTGTGAAGGTGGAGGCCAGGCATTATCATGACTTGTTCCCTTGGCTGAGCTGTTGGCAGAGCTTTGATTTTAGCAGAAGAGGACAAGAAGGGCTGAGATTTGCAGGCTCAGTCTCATTCATTACCGAGCTTAATTAGGTGCTTGAGAGCTGAGGTATTCTGACAGGGTTTTCACAGCCCTGCATCTTATCTCTGTTCAGAGGAGCTTGCTGGATTCCTGCAGAAGCTCAGAGATAGCTCCGTGGAATTGTGTTTAGCAAGTTCATGTTGTAATGAGTGTTTGGAGCAGGGGCTGAGAGTGGATGGGCTGCTTCCAGTCCCTGGGGGTGGGCAGGAGCTGGCAGAAGGGATTTCATGAGCAGTGAGGGTTGCAGGTTGTGGTCTGCCCTCACCAGGGCAGAGGCTCTGGGGGGACTGGAATTCCCAGCTCCTTGCTGTGTGTCTGGATGTTTGGGAAGCTGGCATTCCTGGCTTCTCTGTCCTCAGAAGTGGCTTTGGTTTGGGAGGCAAATAGCAAAAGCTCTGCTTTTCCTCAGAGCTCTGGAATCCTCCCTGCCTGCCTTCAGCACTGCCCAGGCTCCTCCTGCCTGTGGATGGATGACTGCAGGCCACCACGTCAGGACCTTTTGGGAAGTCCCAGCAGTGAGTCAGGCAGATTCCTGAAGCACTGTGGGGCTGGCTCTGTGCTTCCCCTGGGAGCCATGGGCTTAGCTGTGATGTTTTTAACTCTTCAATTTGGAACAGACTTAGCAGCTCACCTTTGGGGGTGGTAGCTTGTTAAGTTGTCAATACTATTGCCTGTAACCATCTGTTCCTACCACTAAGTAGCTGCAAAAATCAGGAATTCATTCTTTATTTTGTTTTTTGAGGAGCTTGGGTGTAAATCTCCTGCCTTGTTATTTTTGTGGGCTCCCTCATTATCCAAGCCAAACAGCTCTACAGTGCTGGGAAGGCAGAACAACATTTCTTCCTTTAATCTCTCATCTAAATTCATTTGAACCTTAGATAGTTACCAATATTAGAGGTTCCTTTGGAGCACAGCAGCTATTTCTGGTCAAGTCAGTGCATGGATCTCCCTTATCAAACAAGTGTGCTTGTGTAACTTCACCCTTCTGGGTTAACCACTCAGGAGGGGAAAGGAGTTGGTACATGGGCAACTTCTTATGGACTCATCACTCTGAAGTGGATGCTGAGTTTGGTTTTGCAAGTAGAACTTGTCAGGGATTCTTCTCTTTCATTTGTGTTTGTCCTGGTGCATTGATAATCCAGGTGGGCAAGTGTTGGTAGCTCTGGCCTTGGGCTGCTGCTGGTAGCTGGGGTCACAGAGGAGGAGAGGTTGTCTGGAGGCAGCTCAGATGCTGTTGTGTGGGAGTCATGGGAACATTGAACCAGCATTGCCTGGAGGGGCAGACAAACAACAGCACTGTGTGGTGTACCCTGGGTTACCCAGAGCTGGGCTTTCACTCCTGGTTTGGAACTGCAGCATCCCAGGGGGTTGATCCTGAATAACAGTGGTTTGGGACATGAGACCCCAGTGACTGGGCTTGTCACAGTGCTGGCAGAGGACACTTTTACTGCAGGAGGACTTTGCAGCCAGGGGCCAGGTGTTCTTCAGAGGTTTTCTTCTCTTCCTTACTGTGTCACTGGAGTTGTTTTCCCTGTGTTTACTGTGGAGGTGATGTGCAGTGCAGAGTGCCTGCCTGAGGGCTCTGAGGGCATGGCCAGTGTTCCCAGCTCTCTACCACCTGCACACTCACCAGTGGTCTCAGAACCTGGCTTTGCTCTGACCTAAAAGAACAACTGTTGGATTTTGATGGGGTTTGTGTACTGTGTCTGGACTGGGCCTGGGGTGCAGTAGTTAAAAATACAAAATCAGCTTGCAGTAACATACAAACAGGAGCATTTGGGTGAGAGCAGGTCCTGTCCCTTGGTGTCACAGCAGGGAAACAGCCCTGGTGTGATGAAGACATGGGGAAGCACTTGGAGGAGTTAGTCCTGGCTGTAGGAATGGTCTGGAGGGTTTGCAGGGTCAATAGTGGTCTCCAAGGATTGAGAAGGAAGCCCAGAACAGTACAGCTGTTGTTTCTGCTCCTAAAGAAGGACCTGGTGTGTTGCTATCAGCTCCTCATGTGCCCTTAGAAAATGTTCATGCTTCCAGACTCAGAGGTTTTTAGGAAGAGTTGTTAGTCGTTAGGGAGGCTTGGGTTCCACAGGGGAGAGTTCAGGGGGGTTTCAGAGTAGGTTATCTGTCACTCTCCCTGGCTTCAGACACAACATTTAACCTCAGGTTTGAATTTCCTGGAAGTTTTGTCACCCAGGTTGTTCCTGAGCTTGGTGAAAGGGCAGGGACTGGGTCTGCATACATGCTTTTGGGCCCCAGCAGAGCAGCATAGCTGAGCTCCAGCAGCTGGGCAGAGCTGACAGCAAGCTGGCATGGGAGGAAAATACTTGGAGAGCTGCAAGGAGGAGAGGAGCTGGTCAGTGTGCTGGGTGTGGGTAGGTATGGCAGGAGGAGTTCTTTGATTTTGGTGTCTAATTTCTGTGCTGCTTAAGTGTAGGGAGTCAAAGTCAGTGCTGAGGAGCTCTGGTTATTCTCTGCTAGACCTAGGCTTACTGCTGGGGTCATGTAAGAAATGGATTTGCCTTGTATGTTATGCAGTCAGAAGAAAACGACTTTGTTGTCTTCAAGTAGTTTTTACCTCATTCTTGTTGTCTTGCCAGTATCCTGGATTTCTTCTTTTTTGCAGGAAGCCTTTCAACATTTTCTTAATTGGGATTAAGTGTTGGAATAGAAATGCACATTTTGGTTGGAGATAATGTAGGAAATAAATATTCACAGCAATTTATTTGAAGTGAGTGGAAAAACATTCATTGGAGAGCTTTGCTTTGAGAGGTTTCGTGGAAGCTTGCTTTGCTGTTGGGTAATAAAGGAATAAACCAACTTTCCTGTGCCTGGATTATCTTGAGCAACTGGTGGCAGAGGCTGAGAGTGAGGCTATTTGTTACTCTGTAGATGATAATTAACATCATGGCACAGATTTAATGCTATATGAGAGATAGATGGGGTAAGAATCAAATGACACCAGGGAGTAAATAATTACACAGAATAAAATAATGAAAACAAATATACTGGGGGGTGGGAGGAGGCTGTTTTCTATTCCTGTCAGCAGTTAGGAGTGCATCTGGACAGAGCAGCTGGCCAGGCCTGAATTCTTTCTTCCTCTCGTTTTTAATGATGCTTTTACAAGAGCCTACAAGGAGATCTCTGTCTAAATGAGCTGGTGGCAGGGACAGAGCAGTTCCTCTGGGCTTTGCATTCAGTGAAATCCTCCTTCCTCTCTCCCTGCAGTTCCTTGGTTATTCAGTGCTTTAATGGAAGCACTACCTGAATATATGAATGATATACTCAAAGGTTTGGGTAGAGAGAAGCTTCCCTGGTTCCCTTGACCTCAGTCTTGCTGGAGGTGGGAAGGCATTAAAAGTCCCTTTGGCTCTGGGGGTGCCTAGCAGCTCTCTGGCTACAGGCATATGTATTTTTAAATGCCCTGTCTCAAGGTCACCCACAGTTAAAGTTGGAGTGCAGATTGGATTTCCTGTCACTGGAGCTAATCCCCACGGTCTGAAAGGAGTGTGGGACAGGGCCCAAGGAGAGCTGCTCATCCCAGTCCCATGTGTGCTTTGTACCTGCCTGGGGAACAGATCAGGGCTTCACAACCTCTCTTCCCACAGTAGTTCTCAGAGCTGCTTCACCTGCGGTGGTTTTCCCCCCCCCGCCCCTCCTTGTGAAAGGGCACCAAGCTTTGAGCCACTCCTGGGGAAGCTTAGGCTGTGATGAGCAAGAGGATTAATGAGATCTTCAAGACAGATAACTAGAGCAGTGAGCTGTGCAGAACAGCAGCCTGGAATTCCAGTGACGTGCTTGTGAGGGCTGTGCAGCATGCATGCCTTGGCTGAAGCAGCAGGGCTCTCAGTGCTGCATGCCCAAGTGCCTCTGGGCACTGGAGCAGAATTTAGTAAGCAAAAACCCTCAACTGTGATGGCTTTGCAGACACCAGAAAGAGCTGTGAGCTGAAGCAGTTAGCTGCAGGTTTGATCACCTCTTGATGGTGTCTTTCCCAGTGCTTCTGGGTGACAGCTGTGAGGAGCTGCTGGGGGCTGGCTCACTGGGTTGTAATGCACAGTTAAGGGAAAAGATTGAAATCAGATGGCAGGTATGGGGATTTGATACTTAGGGGAAGAGTGGGCTTGTGAGAATCAGATGAAGTCCAACAAGTCCAAGTGTAAGGTCCTGCAACCCAAGATATGAGTATAGACTGGGAGAGGAACTCATTGAGAGCAGCCCTGCAGAGAAGGACTTGGGGGTCATGAGAGAGGAAAGTCTGGAGATGAGCCAGCAATGTGTACTCACAGCTCAGAAGGCTAACCATGTCCTGGGCTGCATCAGGAGAGGCATGACCAGCAGGTCTAAGGAGGTGATTCTGCCTCTCTACTCTGCCCTCCTGAGGCCCCACCTGGAGTAGTGTGTACAGTTCTGGGCTCCTCAGCATAAAAAAGATGTGGACCTCTTGGAGCAGGTCCAGAGGAGGGCCACAAAGGTGATCAAAGGACTGGAGCACCTCCCCTATGAGGACAGGCTGAGGGAATTGGGGTTGTTCAGCCTGGAGAAGGCTTAGAGGGGACCTCAAAGCTGCCTTTCAGTACCTGAAAGGGGATTCTAGGGCAGAAGGAGACTTTTCTCCTGGTCTGATTGCAACAGGACATGGGGGAATGGCTACAAGCTGAAGGAGGAGAGGTTTAGGCTGGAGATTAGAAGGGGGTTCTTTACCCAAAGGGTGGTGAGGCACTGGAACAGGTTGCCCAGAGAGGTTGTGGAGGCCCCATCCCTGGCAGTGTTTAAGGCCAGGCTGGATGTGGCCCTGGATAACCTGGTCTAGTGCATGCGGTGTCCCTGCCCATGGCAGGGGGTTGGAACTAGATGATCTTTAAGGTCTCTTCCAACCCAAACCATTCTATGGTTCTCTGTGCTGTTACCATACAGATTGGGACCAGGGACACAGCCAAGTCTGGCTCCTTTCAGAATACTGTGCTGCCACTGCTGCTCCAGAAAAGGCTGTGGCTTGAAGGTTAGGTGTCAGCTGAAAGTGAATGCTGCTGTTAGTGAGTCATAGAACTGGTAAGGTTGGAAGAGACTCTTAAGATCAGCAAACCCAACTGTTGACCCAGCATGCCCATGTGTTAAACTTCAGGTAAAAAAAGGCCTTCCCCATGCAGAGCTTTCCTTTGCTCACAGTTTCCATATTCATATTTAATTTACAGTAGCTCAGAGGAATGAGGGGAAAAAAAAAAGTACTGGGCTCTGGGGTTTTTTGTGTAGTCTTTATTATTTGGAACAGCTCTTGGATATAAACAGGGAGGACAGAGTGTACTGGGCAAAGCAGTGAGACTTCTTTTTGTGGAAAGCAGAAGTGTTCATGGCTTTAACAGTTGAAGGTAAACACCAGAGAAGTCCATCAGACCCCTTGGAGTAGTTCTAGCTACCACTTGCACTTTTCCAGTGCCTTTTCTGCTGTCATTCTTTGTAGCTTTCCCTCTTGCAAGAGATTCAGAATTCTTTCTTTCCTTGCTGAGAGCTTTGTACTTCTGATTTTAGTCAGGGCTGAGCTCTGGAGCTCAGGAGGAAGCTGGGTCATAATCCAAGCCATGATCCTGGAGAGGCTTCAGCCCAAAGCTGTTGAGAGAGGGCTGGATTCTGCACTTCTGCAAAGTTGGGAGTTTTTTCTCCTGTTAAAGCCTTGGGGATCCCTGGGAAAGGAGGCTGATCCTGGCTTTTTCTGCTGGGTGAGTAGGAATTGAAAACTTCACCCCCCTGCTTTGACCTAGTTACAAACCCTTGCCTGTAAAAGTATTAATTTGTGGACTCTAAGCCACTTTAGTATTAGCATTGCAGAGTAGAGTGTGCTTTTCTGTAGAGCCACCTTGAGTTTAGGCATTAAGGGCTGGTGATAAATGTGATCAGCTTGGTAGAACATACATTGCAGTGTGCTAGAAACCTCCCTCATGACTCTGGAATTAATCAATGACTTTGACTTTTTGTTTCCCCTGCTCAGCCCAGACTTTCACAAGGTATAATTAAAAAAAAAAAAGGCTCTAGTTTTCCTTTTTGTTGAGCTCTGCTGTTGTTGAACTGTGTGGCTTGGACTTCAGCCCTCCAGAATGTTGGCAGAGGTTCTTGTCTGGAAAGAAATGGTAATTCTTTTGGGGTTGAAAACTGGGGAAGGAAAGATTGCTGTAGCAGAGCTGATTTAAAGCAGAATAAGTCAATAAGCATATATATGGCAGTGTAAGGTTTGTGTGATGGTGTAGAGGATGTTCCTCACTCTTGGTTGTGTCAGGTTTCTTGTAGCCAGGATTCTTTGTCAGGTTTTTATCTGAAGTTTAATGCACTAGGTAAAATGACAGCATTGGAGAAAATTAAATACTACACTTGAATTCAGCTGGAATGATACAGTCACTGCCTTTGTGGTATCAACTGCTTCTCTTTTGCCTTCTGAATGCATAGCAGAAGACTGCAGCATCTCTCTCAAGCCTTTTGTGTCCCCTCCTGGGGTCATAGTCCTTAAGCCAGCAATCTGTGTGCCAGGCTGTTCTCAGGTGAAGCCTCTGCTATGGAAATGCTGGTTAGAGGAGGAGGAGAGGGGGCAGTCAAGGCTGGCTGCCCCTGCTGTTGTGGGGGGCTGGTGGGGAGCAGCTCTCCTGAAGCACAGAACCTTTGCTGGGTTGGTGTGTTGAGCTCTGCACTGCTCTCAGCTCTCCCTGTGCCTCTGCTGCCGGGGCAGGAACCGTTCCGGGAGGTCACGTTGGTTTCTGGGGAGTCCCAGAGCAGGCAGCCCGTGGGATACTGCTCCTGGCTGTGCCTCACAGCCACGGGCTCTGCTCTCAGGGGTGGCCTGGGTGCTCCCGGGCTGCTAGTGCCAGCCTGGCAGACAGCAAGGTGGGCATGGCTCCTGGTGACTGTGCTGCCACTTCTGCTCCTGTCCCCAAACCAAGGCAGCTTAGGGACACACAGCAGTGGCTGTGTACAGACTGAAAGGGGAAATGCCCACTCGTTTCACCTTCTGTCTTTCCTGGACACGTAGAGAACTCTTCTCTAACAGCAGCACTGATGCCTTTGGACTGGCAAGATTATTGTCTTGGTGATCCTGGAGGTCAGAATAAACTCATCAGCCAAGCTTTTGGGTTAGGCTTCCCCTCAGTCCCTGGCAGAAACACAGGCAGCAGCTTTCCCAGCTGCTCCTCTCAAAGGAATCCAGTTCCTGTGGGAATCTCTACTGAAGTGCAGGCTCGAGCTCAGGGTTACTCTTAGTCAGACAACATGAACTCTTGTGCAGCTCATTCTCACTCTTTGCTTCAGCTTTGTTTTGCCATGCAGGTGATGTCTGCCCTGGCTGGAGGGGTGGCCGTGGCACTGCGTCCCCGTGGAGGTTGTGGCTGAGCCAGCTGTGCCGGGATGCACCCTGCTCCTGGGAGGCAGCAGGGCTGGAGCTGAGCTCCTCAGGGCAAGGCCACAGTGTTTGGCTAAGGCCACAGCATCTGAATCCAGAGGCTTTCCTGGGCTCCACGTGGGAAGCTCGGCTTGGATTTGCAGGAGAAGGATCTTAGCTGGGGTGGCTTTCAGTGGTGCATTGTGAGATGGAAAGCAGATGTGGAACTGAGGAGTGGACTTGTGTGGATGCTTCCAATCCAGAAGTGGGAAGACTCAGCCCCTGGTTTGGAGCTGTTGTCACTCTCTCCCTGACAGGTTGGAGGCATGTGTCGCCGGGGGGTTAGGGTTGGTGGCCCCCATGTACCTTTATGGTTTTAGGAGGCTGATGAAGCAGCAGTGCTGCAGTACTTGAACAAAGAGTGTATCTGGAAGTGGCTAGTGGTCATTCTGGCAGATACTTAAGACCAAAGCTGCTATTGTTTTTCCCTTAGTTAAACAACAGTGGAGCTCATGCTGTGGCTTTTTTCTTTTCAATTGCAGTATAATGTTAGCTTTTACATATCCCCCGGGCCCACACCCGGCTGTGTGGTGGGGCAGCACACAGATGCATTGTTCAGGGGCCTGCATTCCAGGGAGATCAAATGCTCTGTGCCCCACATCAGCTGCACATCTGCAACTGTTAAATCCTCTGCAGTCCTTCCGGATCCAGGTGCCATGCAATTACTAGGTTAAAGGCAGCGAGAACTGCTGCTTCTTAGGTCCTTTCTGTTTCCTTCTGCCTGCTTTGATTCACTACAGCTGGTGAAACAGTTAGACTTGGTTCAGGCATGTGTGGAAGAGAGCTCATTTCATGCTTGGAATTGTAATTATGTTCTTTTCTTTCAAGCTGCCAGCAGTAAAAGATGTCTTCCAGTGTGTATTCTCTAAATAAGCTGTAGTGTTTAAATGTTTTCTTATTTCATTTTAAGAATGTGGCAAAATAAATTGTGCTTACTCTTTTGGTTTTTGTTCTGGAGCAGTGAATTCCCCCTAGCTCTCTTCCCGTGGCTGAGGCATGCTGGTTGGCTCTGGGAAGCAGCTCTGTTCCCCTGCTCTGAAAGAGCTGTGTGAGGCAGAGGGTTGTGTAAGTGCAGTGGCACTGCCCTGACTTGCCCACTTGGCACTGGTGTCTCTTGTGCTCTCTGCCTGCAGTTGGTGTCTCCTGTTGACAATCTCTTCCCTCCCAGGGATCTTTTAATAGCTAGAGTACAGTGCAAACATCAGTTCTGCCTTTCAAACACTCCATGAGGAATGGGTTTGGTTTTGGTGTGCCAGGTTACAGCAGGCACTGCAGGGATGGTCCCAGGTTACTTCTGGAGGCTGCAGGTGAGAGATTCTAGGTAGGCATGGGGGTTTCTGTCTCACTCCTGGTACTATGGACTGGATCTGGGGAGGGAAAAACCCAACCAGAGTGCAGTTGGTTTTAACTCTTGGGCCTCTGTGCAGCTTAGGTCTGAGTACCCTGTAGTTAGCACCTATTGCCTCTCTCTTTCTCTTCTCAGCTTTATTTTTCAGGTGGTGCCAGCTGTACAGGTCAGACCCTTCCCTTCTCTGGGGGATCATTGCTGTTCTTTGAGAGCCTGCCTTTTGGTGGCCTGATCTTTGGGAGGGATATGTTCTCTTAAGGATGGTCCCCAGAAGACAGCTCCACTTCTCCTCCCCTGCTGCCTTGGGGCGTTGCCTGACATTTCCCATGCAGGACGTTTCTCCTGTGGGGAGTTTGGAGGCTGCTGTGGGGGCAGTGCCTTGGGTAGGGAATGTTTTTCTCCACATGCCATCCTAGAAAACAGCTCCCTGGCTGTACCTGATCTTCTGGAGGGGTGTGACCCCCGAGTCTGTGCTCTGCTCCTGGTTGCCTTCCTCCCAAAGATAAATGTGCTTTTTCTCTGCAGCTGCTGCAGCTTTTCTCTGCCTTTTGGTGCCTGGAGTCAGCACTCTGATCTGCTTTCCCTGGTCTCTGGAGTCTGTCTGCTCATCTTGTGGTCTGGAGATGAGTGCCTGATAGCCATTGCAGTGTCTCCCTGATTGACTGGAAGTCACAGTGGATAAATCTTTCATGATTGGAAACCACTTAAGCCACGAGGTGGCTGATGATCACTGGTTATTAGTGGAAAGGTTCTACCAAACAATCAGGGCAAATTGAGTGGCAGGACATATAATTTATGACTTCATCCCAGCACTGTGGGGGCAAGCCAGGGAGAATTGAAAGAGTGAAAGAATTATAGCTGACAGATATTTTAAAGAATCACTCCAGTTAGTGTCACTTACTGCTGGAATGTGTGGACAGATCCCGAGGCAAAGCCCTCTTAGGGGTGGTGCCAAAACCAGATAGGAAAGAGCATGCAAGAAAATGGAAATGCAGTATATGGCCAAGGGCTTGAGATTTCTGACAATGGGCAAAAAGGATATGTTCTCAGGTTGTTCTTTTTTTTTTTGGGGGGGGGGAGGGTTTTAGGCATCCTCCTTTGACAGTAAAGTCTACAGATCTTACTTAGTGTTTATTGAAAGCCCTGCCCCAAGGGGGTTCTTTGGAGCTTGTGAATTGAGCTGGTACCTCTGTTGCTTTGGAAGGCTTTCTCAGTGTGGAGAGCAGCTAGAGAAACTTCTGAAACAGTCTGGGAATTAGTTTTCATGCATGTAGTGAGTGCTTGCAAACATGTCTGTGACAGTCTCTCCAAGAGATCTTGCTTTTTGCTCAGTATGGTCGTGTCTCCCTGCACGAGTGGGTGACAGGTAGCTGCTGGTACCTCCAGAGGAGGAGGAACTCTAGAAAACCCTTTTTTCCCCAGCTGTTTTGTAGTGGTAATGCCTCTGGAAGTATTAATCTCTCTTGTCACAATTTGGCACTCACTCCAGCTCCCAGCAGGGGTTTCTCACTAATCCCTATCTGGAAGATTTTGCCTTACCTTATATTAGTTTTTGATCCCCACCACGGCCTGACATCCTTGGAAGGTTTATATTCAGCTCAAAGCACATCCCAGGCCTTCCTCTCCTGCCCTGGGTTAAAACATCAGGACAGCTTAAGTAGCTGTGAGTGTTCCTGGAGCACTCACTTGTGCTGCTTACCTCTTCCAGCCCCAAAAGCATCATGCCATGGACCGTGTCAGTGTTATTAACTCGTGGCCCTAGAGAGATTGGCTGAGAACTTTGGTTTCAGGCTCAGGGTTTTCCTAATGTGAGTAGCTTTCTCTGAGAGGGAAGTGGCAGATGTTCTCACTTTAGTCTGTGAGTGACAGCTACTGAATCCAACATCTGCCTTGCTGCTGGAATTGTCCCCACATGCTACCATGCTTGGAAGCCTCTCTGAAGTTCTCTGGAGCCAGCCTAGCCTGTGTTTGGGGTGCTGGTGGAAGGGGAGGCAGCAACCAGCAGCAGCACTGTTTGGTGATAGCAGCTGGTGAGGCAGGGAGAGCAAAGTTCTGGCAGCATGGTTCCTTCCTCCTCACCTTGAGCACCCAAAGAGCATCAGCTAGGTCACCTCTCCTTCCCCTGCAGGCTGACTGGGGTTCTGCCGTCGCAGCTGAGCCATGTGGATAGCTCAGTGTCAGACCTCAGCCAGCAGAGCTGTGGCCAACCATGCCAGAGCTGGGGCTGGCTTTGGTAGCTTTGCCTTCATGTACACAGAAACTAGCTGCTATTGTGTGCTGGTGAGGCTTCTCTCAGAGCTGTGTCCCACTTCCCTCCAAGTGCACAAAACATGCTGAGGAGACTGAGAAATCCCAGCCTGTAATCTTTTATCAGTGGTAGCACTTCTCTTTGTTTACCTTTCTGCCCAATGTGTTAGCTGCTCTGTGACTGCAAGGGTGAGAAGCTGTAGGCCTGGGTCAGGGCTCTTGTGTGCTGCAAACTGCAGATGCATCCCAAGGGGAGCTCAGCTGGTCTCAGGGAAGGAGTGTGCTGGGTTTATTTTGGGGTTTTGTAACCTATATTCTCAAGAGCTGAAGTTTCTGCCAAGTCTCTGACCTCAGGGAGGAGGAGGAACCCTTCAGCTCATAAACCAGCTTTGATTACCTTTTTGGGGCTTAGATTTGGAAAAATGATTCAAAAAAACCCTAGTTTTCAAAAGCAATCAGCTTTGGTTGAAACCTCCCAGACATAGTCTACACGGAGACCCAGCTCTGCTTGATGTCTTTCCATCATGATGGAAGCAAAGCTGCTGCCGTGCAGCTCCAGAGAGGCTCCTGTTCCCCTGCAGGCTTCCTCAGTGTGAGCTCAGCCTCGTGTTGGATGTACTGAACCTCGGCCTTGAATCCAGACCCAGTCTGCTTCTTGTCTTAGCAGAAGGAATCGTGCAGCTGTCTGCTCAGCCCTGCAGTGCTAGGTGAGGGCTCAGCCCGGGCCCTGGGGAGGGCTGCGGTGTCTGAAGAGCCTTGAGCCCGAGCTGGCAGCCAGCGCCGGGGAGGGGGCAGTGTAAACTTAGTCTAAAGATAAGTCATGGGTTCTGAAGCTGCTGCTGAGTAAAACTTTCCAAGGCTGGCTTCTGACCTAGCTATCAGCAGTGCTAAAACTGTGAACAGTCATCTGCAAGTAGCATTTTTAGTTGTGTTGAAGGGAAGGAGGAAAAGAGGCTGGCTGCCTTCTGAACCCTTTCATCTGCTGCGCTTCGGCAGCGCGGCTGCAGCTTCTTCCCTTCGGACCTCGGTCACTGGCTAACCGTGCCGTTACCTGAGCCTAGCCTGCTTTAGACTGGGCTTATCTCAGCCTGCTGTGGCTTCTTACTGGGTTCCTTTCAACAGCAAACGTGGTGGCAGGGTTCTGATAAGCTCCTTCTTGGTTGTCTCCTTACCAACACCACGTGTGTCTCGCTCCCTCCAACCAGCACCAGGAGGGAGAACTCAAGGTCACGCTGGGTTTTGCTGTTGGCAGCCACACTTGGTGTGTTGGCAAGAGCTTTCCCAACAAGATGCTGGAGAGCAGGGGGAAGATTTCTCCTTGTTTTTGCAAATTAGCAAATGAAACCCTAAATAAGTTGCTAAACTGAAGTTTCCTTCTGTTGGCTGTGCTTGGAAACCTTTGCAATCTTAATGGGCCTGAGCATGCTAACAACACCTCCTTGCCACCCCAGGCTGCTTGGATCCTTCCAGCACGTTTGGCTTGCTTGTTTGATCACACTTGAGCAGCTGCATGGCTTCAGAAAAACAGGATGTGGCCCCTGCTTGCAGGTGGGATTGGCTTGCCAGGAGTGTTCCAGGGTGCCCCCCTCTCACCAGAGCTCTGCACCTCAGGTCAGCGCTGGCAGGACTCAGAGTGGCACTTGGGTGCCTGTTCCTCGAGTGATTGATGTGTTGGGGGAAGGAAAGTGTGGTTTCAGTTGAGGACAGATACTGAGCCAGGCTCAGCAGCCCTTCCCTCTCCTAACTGAATCTTTCTCTGCAAAAGCCAAGCCTCTGTCAGTTGCTAAGCAGGAGTACTGGCTGAGGACAGCTCAGATACTGTCCCCTTTCCCCTCCCAAGCTGGGGACAGGGAGTTTCTCATCTCTTCCTTGCACTGATAACAGCCACTCCTCCTTCCATCAGAAGGCTCTGGAACTGTACTTCACAAGAGTATTGCTACTGATTTTTTTCCCCTGTTGGATGGCTGGTTTCTGTTCTTCATAGCTCTGTCAGCTTAATTTTGCATCTGATTTGGCATTTACCAGTGAAGATCCCCCATGAGCCAGGGCTGTGGTAACAGGAGACCTGGAGGTTGTGGTAACAGTCCCATTCATGGTTCAGTTTGGGGGGGAAGCAGGGGTCATAAACAAGCTCTGGTAGTGCCCTGAGCCCTGGGAGATGGCATGTGTGGGGGTTTGTTGGGTGTGGAAGGGAATGGCAAAAGAGGGGGATGGAAGAAGGTGGAAAACTTCCCTCTAGCAGCCAGTTTGAGATGGAGTGGAGCTGAAAAGGCTGGCCAGGCAGAGCTGGAAAGGGTGAAGGCATGTATCTTGTTATTAAAATACCACGGAGCCAAAGTTTGGGTATTTTCTAAGCTGGTGAGGTGTTGTTCCTCTAAGCCAGGGGAAAAGGTTGCCCCAAAAGGAGCTGACTTGCACCCAAGGTATCAGTTTCTTGCAGCACACTTCCTTCCTGGCAGTAGCTGAGCACAGGTCTGTGTTGTTTGTGTAGCCATTGCACAACTGTGTGTGAGTGCAGAGGGAAGAAAAGCTTTTCAGAAGGACTTACCTTTTCAGATATGGCAGAAGAATTTGTCCTGCTGTTTCCCTCAGCTGATGAGCAGTGAGCAGAGGGTGGAGGGATGTGCTGGGTGGAGGGTGCTCTTGTCCCTCCCTGCACACCCTGCCAGGGCCTTCAGGAGAACCCACCACCTTTCCAAAAGCAGCCTCCAGTCTGTTCTGTTTGGATGGGTTTATGTTCCACTGCTTTGGAGCAGAACCACATTAGGAAATGCTTTCTCTCAGACACCATATCTGAGCTCCAGTGAAAGGGAAACCCTTTTGGTGCAGGCAGCAGCAGCAAGGCTCAGGGACTCTCCTGATCTTTTTCTGTGTCCATTTTTTTCCTTGTTGGTGTTTTGCCCCCTCCCTGACTTTCTCCCATGAATTCTTTTAGGGCAAGGGGTGACAAGTTATCTGAGGTCTTGCTGTGTGTTGTGATTTCTTGCTTTCAGGGTTTGGTGGAGAGAGCACTTCAGTGTTTACAGTTCCCTGAGGAAGTGATGTGCTGTTATTAAACACAAAACATTGACTTATCACATTTTAGACCTGGCCTACTGCCTTCTGATTGCAGTAAGCTGTAAGTGACAGTGAATTCCCTGTCACCCTCTCCAGCTGGGGTGTCCAGGGTGTGCAGGGCACAGTGTGGTTGGTGGCAGTTATGCACAAGAACCTGGTAAGCCCCCAGACAGCCACTTCTGCACATCTGGGAACACCATGCCTGGGTAAAGGTGGTCTCAGGGTGGGTATCTCATCACCCAGAGCCCATACAGCTGTCTGCAGGCTGGGAGTGCACAGAGGCTCCTGGACAGGGGAGAGCAGGAAGCTGCAGAACTGGCCTCACCATGTGTGCATCTGGTCAAGGCTCTCTGACAGCTCAGCCCTCAGGGGATTTGGTGTCAAAGCAAACACAATCCTCACTCTGGAGAACTGAATCCCCCTTGCAGTGCTTCTCCTCCCCTCCTCCCAAACCTCCCAAGTTGGGCAGGACCTGGGCAGCACAAGGGTGGCTGTGAAGAGTGTGTGCAGTGTTGGTGACCGGCCAGGAAGGATGGGTGGTGGTGGCCAGGCTCTCACCTTCCTGCAGGGGTGAGCAGCTCCTGCTGGGCTGCCTGAGCCCCTCTCTTCCTTGAGGCTAGGCATGGTGCTGGGGAGAGGTGGGCACACTGCAGCTCTGGTCTCATTTCCTCAGGAAGCCAGGCTAAAAATACCCCAGAAGTGCTTAGGGAGATGCTACACATTGTTGGTGCAGAGCAGCCTCTCTGCAGCTTGTCCCCAGGGTGCAGCCATCCTTGGAGGCTTGTGTTAGAGGCAGGCTCTAGCTGGCTCTGTCTTCTTCTCTGTGTTCCTTTCACTGGCAAGATACTGTTTGCAAATCTCTTACACCAAACCAAGCCTCCCTCCAAATCCTTACTCCAGATTGTGGTGGTTGGAGACCATCCAAGTCAACAGGAGCTTTCTCTGGAGGGAAACAGTGGACAGAG
Organism: Galbula dea; assembly: GCA_013399015.1. Classification (NCBI taxonomy): domain Eukaryota; kingdom Metazoa; phylum Chordata; class Aves; order Piciformes; family Galbulidae; genus Galbula; species Galbula dea. The sequence goes on along the minus strand of VWZX01000114.1, from coordinate 460,441 downwards.
GCTATTGAGAGCTTACCTATGAATGGAAGTGATGCACTTTCCCTCCTGGCTTGCTGGAGGTGGAGTAGTCATTGATTTGGGCTTCACAGACAGAAGATGACTCCAGGCTGTGGCAGGCTGGGCTGCAGTTGGACTCTGCCATGCTCTGCCTGCTTGTGTGGCTCCAGGATTCAATAGTCACCTGCTTGTGTTGTAGCTACCAAGCTTCCCATGGATGGTAGAGCTGATGGGACTTAGACTTGGGGTACCTCACCTCTGGGAGTTTCCCTGGGGTTCCTCAGTGATGGATCTGCAGTGGATGCCCATGACCCTTCATGATGAGAAGCAGTAGCCTGGCTGGGAGAGTTTTTCTTCTAGTACTTTATTTGGTCTCTTCCAGTTACTGAGCATAACCTGAGCAGGGGAAGAGGCCAGGCCTTTAGGTACATGGTTTAGTGGCCTGGTGGTGTGGGGTGGACAGTTGGACTTGATGATCTGAAAGGTCTTTTTCAACCTTAATGACTCTGTGTATTTTTAGTTCCTTTAAAATAACCTGAAGTGGTTGTGTGCAGTCAGGAAGCAGAGGCCTGAACAGAGGGCAGAGCCTGGGGGGTGCCATCATCCACTTGGAGCATTGCTGCTGGGGTAGAAGTGCTCCTGTGCTGTGGGACTGCCATCCCATGAGCAGAAACCTCAGCCAGGATGACATCAGTGGAGACTGATCTCAGGCAAGAGATTTGCATCAGGGAAGTTGACTTCTCTGGCTATTAAAAAGGGTCCTATTAAAAAAAATAAATAGATTTTTGCTCAAGTATTAATTGAAAACACAACTTGGACTGTGGCAGTGCTCTCCTCTCCTGAAGAGCTTTCAGCCACCACCCTGAGCTTTCAGCCATCACTGAACTGAAGACAAATTGAACCTGAAACATGACATTTTTTCCACAACTGTGGACAGGTTCCAGGCCCATAAAAAGTTTGGAAGGGCTGTAAAACACATGCTAAACAATTTTGTACTTGAGGCACCTCTAGAAATCTTTCTTTTCAAAGAAATGAAATATATGACTTGAAGAAGTCTTTGCAAGGCTTTGGTAGTTGGAATATTTGCTCCTGAGCAGATGCATGTTTAGAAGGGGACACAGCAGCAGAGTTAATACAGCTGGAACTGTGCAAGGCAGGGATTGCACTTCTGGATCTTCCTCTCAAAAGCAGATGTTTGGGGCTTTACTGGCATAAGAAACTCCTGGGGGGTTTTCACATTTCTCCTGGTCTGTATCCTGAACCAGAAGTAGAGAAACAAATGAATGGGAGGCTTAAAATCTGTGGAGGAGCTGGGCAAGGCATAGGCTGTGTTGGTTTAGGGTCTCTGCCCCCTCCTCTGATCCAGGAACCTTAATATTTGATGCTGAGATGGGTTTAGGAGTTAAGCACCATTGTGTTGCTGTGGAGGAGGTAAAGCTGGCATTGCTGGGGTGTTTCAGGGCTCTAGCTGGTGTGTGGAAAATGCCTTGCTGTGGTTTTTCAAGGTGTTTAGGCTCAGCAGTGTTTGCAAAGGAAGCCAGGCTTTAGATCTCAAGCAGAGTGTGTTAATACAGCTCAAGTGGTGAAGCTCTGGGCACTTCTCAGGGCTTTTTGTTTGGAGTCTAGATACCTCTTGTGAGGTTCCAGAGGGTTTGGAGAGGCTGCTGCCTGTGGACAGATGCCAGGGGTATCTCATATGTTAAGCATGTATTAGTTTCAGTTTCTACAGGGGAGGAAATGTTGATATTTAAACTTTTCCACGTGTCAACTGCTCCTGCACAGTCTCCTTGCCTCCTGCACTCTTGCTTCCAGCCTGGCCAGCTGGGGAGGAACTGTCCCACTTGGTGTACCCCCAGCCCTTCCCAGTCAGGAAACCTCACCTCCTGCCCCCCTCAGAACAAAGCCAAGGAGGAAGGGATGTGCTCGAGGGGTGCAGAAGGAGCTCTCAAAGGTGGATGCAGGACTCATCCTCTCTGTGGAGGTGCAGGACAGCCTGAGCACAGGAGCAGCAGTGTTTGAGCACTGAGGGATCCAAGGTGGCTTGGTTCAGTGCTTGAATTTCACCCCCTCTTTATTACCATCTCTTCAACAACATCCAGTTCCTGTCTGAGAGCAGGAAGCAAGCTCTCTGGGAAGTGTTTCTCCCCAGCTCCCTAGTGTCTGGGGTGGTTGGAGTGAGTGTCAAGCTGTGCCAGTGCTGGAGTGCAGATGAGGTGTGTCCCAGCCCCCCTGCTCCAGCAGCACTGTTGGCAATATGTGCCAGTGCCATGAGGGGTTAGTGCAGTAAACATTCTGCTGGGGAACAAACAGTGTTCAGTTGATTCAGCAGTGGTCTTGCTGACATCATCACCAAGTGCCTCTGAAGAAGAGGCCACTCTTGTTGCACCAGTGTTTGTCTTCAAAGCTGCTGGTGGTGGGGAGAGGGTAGAGGATGAATCTGTTTTGTAGCTCTAGCTGCAAACCTGACCAGGTTGCCCTCTGAGGCTTTGTTGAACAGAAACACACTTGATGTGTTGGACTTCAAACAAACAAACCAAAGAACAGATCAAGTATTTGAGCAGGTCAAGGCCAGGGTTTACTGTCTCCTGGATGTGTCTGTAGCTGTGAAAGGATGTGTTGCTGCTTCTCCAGCTCCCAGAACAGCTTCAAAGCCTCTGTGGACATACCTAGTGGCACTTTGCAACTGAGGCTGCAGAAATCCCCCAGAAATAATGGGTGAGGGAAGGTGCTGCTGGCTCCAGATCCTGCCCATGTAACTGGACCTGTTTGCACAGCAGGTGTGGGAGCACTGCTCCCACCTTGGCACCTTTGCAGCCTGCTCTAGGTGAACCTGCTCTGTCTTGGGGGTTGGCCTAGGTGATCTCCAGAGGTCCCTTCCAACCCCCAGCATGCTGTGCTTCTGATTCCTGCTGCTGTTGGGGAGACTCTGCTCCTTGCTGTCATCTCTTCCTCTCCCTACTGCCAGTTCCCAGCTGCTGAAGAATCCCCAGGGCTATGTCCTGTGTTTTTAGAAGGTTTTCTTCTCCATGTTAGAACAAATACCTTGTAATTCAGAGGCTTGCTTGCTGCCATCCCTGACCCAGTGTCTGCAGTGAAGCCAGCTGGGGACAGGACAAACACAAGACATTTTCCAGGAGCCCAGCTTTTGTGTTAGAGATTTTCTTAAGGAAAACTCCAGAAGTTGTTGCTGTCACTTGGTGGAACCAGCACTCCCACCATGGGAGGGGGGCTGGTGCTGCCAGCAAGGCCAGCATGCTTTGGGTCTTGGTCTGAACCCCTAACTCCAGCCTTTCCTGCTCTGCTCTCTCCAAGCCTGTTGCTGCCAGGTGATTTCCAAGTGTCTGTTGCTGCAGGACCTGAGGTTGTTGTTGCTCACCAGGCTGAGCCATCCCACAGCATCTGCCCTTGATGCTGAACTCAGCCACAGGCAGAGGCAGGAGCAGGAGCTACCTTCCCAGGTGCTGTTGGGCACTTTGCAAAGATCCTGGTGTGGCTGTTGGAGCAGCTTTGTGAAAGCAGCTGGAGATGTGCTCTTGGTTATGGCCCATGGGAATGCTCCCTGGACTGGGAATTTCTGTGCATGGAAGGCTCAGTTTCTGCTGACAAGCTGAGTAAGCAGCAGGGCTGGTGGCTTTCAGTACTTTTCCTAAGCCTCAGCAGAACTTAGCTTGACTTAATCTTCAATGGAAATGTAGAAAACAGCATACTTGAGGCTGCCTTCAGTAACCAGCCCAACCAGTTCAGTTGTCCCACCTCCCTGGGAGGCATTGCTAAGGAGCTGGTTGGTCTAGATGCTTTTAAGGATGGCATTCAAGGTGTAAATGTGGTTAACCTTTTACACATGAAAGCTTGCTTTTTAGCCCAAAGATCCTCCTCACACACCCAGCAAGGAGGACAGCTTCAGAACTGCTCAGAGCTGTCTCCACAAACCAACTGCTTCTCTGAGAGCATTAGTTCTCCTCCTGGCTGGTTTCTGAGCTGTCTGGGCCTTGGGAGGAAAGCCAGGAACAAACCCACCCCAGATCCTCTTCTGGATGAGGAGTGTTTCATAGCATGGGCTTTTATTCTGAGAGCTTGCCTCACTGTCCTGATGGGGAGAGCAGAAGGACTCTAAAACCTACAAGCTTGGTGGTGGGTTCCATGGCTATCCACTTTGTGTCCACAGGAGCTGGGGGTGGTGAATTAAGGCTGCTGAGAGAGGAGGGATGGGGGGAAACATTGTGGACATGGGCAGTGGCTGCTCAGGGAGTCTTCTGCACTTGGGCTTCAGTGGAGTTCCTGCTGCTTGCTTCTGAAGCATGTGAATCCCAGGAGAGACTGAAGGGTGATGGGTTGGGGCATGAGGAGTTGTCTCTGGCTGAAGGACTCTACATACCCAGAGCTCTGGGAAGAGGCAGCTGGATCCTGGCTGCATCCTGGATCCTGGCTGGATCATGAGGAGTTGTCTCTGGCTGAAGGATTCCACATACCCAGAGCTCTGGGAGGAGGCAGCTGGATCCTGGCTCTGGGAGCAGAGAGTGGAGCTCTGTCCTGGACCCATGCAAATCAAAGCCCCCATGCTCCCACCTCTCCTCTGTGTGTAGTGCCAGTGTTTATTAAACACCCCAAAGCCTTCGTGTAAAGCTTAGTTTGAGTTGCAGTTGTAAAGGCACCACAGTAATGCCACAGTAACACTGCCTTGATGTGGGGAATCTTCTACCACCACATGCTGTCCAGTTGTTGCCAGCAGCTGTGCTTGGTGAGCACGGTGTTTGCTCTGCTGTGGCTCCATGTTGCCTCAGCTGTCAGTAGTGGGCTGCAAACTTAGCTCTTGGACTGCTGCAGGCCACTTGGCTTCTCAGACTGCCTTGGAGGGGTGTGGTGGCTGGAGGGACACAGTTCCCACAGCTCAGAAGGGAAGGACTCTGGGAAAGAGTTGGCTGTAGTTGTTGGGTCATTGTAGAGGTGAAAATTTGTAGAGATCCCCAGTGGTCAGCAGAGGCTGCAGAGGTGTTGCTGAAAAGCTGCTTTGGGGAATAGAGTCATGGGTTCTAGAGAAACAGCTTGGGCAGTCAAGGATTTTGGGAGCAGTTTTTTGGGGAATCAAGGTGTTGAGGAAAATTCTCCTCCCCCTCTACTCTGCCCTAGTGAGGCCACAGCTGGAGTCCTGGCTCCAGCTCTGGGCTCCCCAGTTCCAGAGAGATGAGGAACTACTGGAGAGAGCCCAGCAGAGGCTGGGAAGATGCTGAGGGCACTGGAGCAGCTCTGGCAGGAGGAAAGGCTGAGAGCCCTGGGGCTGCTTAGCCTGGAGAAGAGCAGCCCCAGAGGGGAGCTGCTCAATGCTGAGCAAGAGCTGAAGGCTGGGGGCAAGAGGCTGTGGCCAGACTCTGCTCAGTGGTGGCCAGGGCCAGGCCAAGGGGCACTGGGCACCACCTGGAACCCAGGAGGTTCTGTCTGAGCAGGAGGAGAAAGTTGTTTGGAGTGAGGGTGTTGGAGCCCTGGCCCAGGCTTTGCAGAGAGGCTGTGGAGTCTCCTTGTGTGGAGAGATTGCAAAGGCAGCTGGAGGTGATCCTGGGCAAGCTGCTGTGGGTGCCCCTGCTGGAGCAGGGGGTTGGGCTGGCTGATCCCCAGAGGTCCCTTCCAGCCCCCACCATGCTGGGATCCCGGGGTTTGGCGAATATCACCCTGTGCTGTAGCAGGTTACCTGGGCAGCATGGGGTGTGTCTGTAGCTGGAGTGTGGAAACAGCAGAGCAGCTGGGTGTGATTCAGGCTCCTGCACAGTGGGATCCTCTGGGCAGCTTCAGCTGAAGGTGGATGTGATCTGAGTCAGCTTTTCAGTGCCATGTGAACTGGTGCATGTGGTTCTATCTTGAAACATCTTTCTCACCCCACCACCCTCAAGCTATGGGAGGTGATTACTAGCTTAACCCCTCAAGATCTGAGGCTTATCTGCAAGCAGGCTGCTCAGCACTGGTGAGGAGGCAGCAGCCTTTGCCTGCCAGAGCCTCTCCTTGCTGGGAGGCATGGTCTGGGCTGGCTCCCTCGAGAAGGAGCTGGAAGAGGCTCCAAGAAAGGCACATGAGCAGGGCAAGGCTGCCAGCCCCAGCTTCTGGTCTGCACCGAGGTGGCCACACCAGAGCTGCTCCTCTTCCTCCTGTGCAGCAGTGCCTGGCTCTTCCTGTGCTTGTAAAGCTCGTGATCATCAGGGGTTTGCTACAGCTCGGCTCTCCTGGCTGGGCTGGAGGAGCCCCAGGAGAGGTGTGCTTCCAGGAGAGCTGCTGCTGGAGCTTCAAACCTTCTTACAGGGAGCTGGGCTGACCCAGGCATGTGTGGGGTGAGGTGGTCCCAGCCTCCCTTCCTGCTGACTGCAGGAGGCCAGTGCAGGGGCATTCCTCCCAGCTGGCAGCAGCAATGCATTTTTAAATTTGGCCTTAATTATTTTTTCGAGGCAGAAGAGCTTCCAGTGATTTCAGATGGAGAAGAACTGACTCAGTTCTACCTAGGGTAGTGTTGGGTGCTGTGCAGAGGTGGGGATTGCAGTCCTGCCCTAAGCACTCCCCTTGGCAGCTCAGCCTGAGCTCTGCATGCCTGACTCCATTCACCTCTTCCAACAGCTTCCTCCTGGGCAGCAGCAGAGCCTGGAGCTCTGCAGTTGATAGTACAGGGGGGGGCTGTCAGGCCCTGGTTTAATTTGGGTTTTCATCTGGCTTCTGCTTAAATGTTGAGTATAAAAATATATTTATTAGGGTGGAGGAAATGGAGACTTTGTCTTCCTGTTGTAATTTCTGGTACCAGTCTTAGTTTTCTCTAAACCTACTAAAAAATTTCTATTCCATCTGGGCTACAGTGCAGCCTTAAATCCTTCTGCTGGCTGGGGCAGCACAGTTTTTTGTGGGCTCCTCAGAACTGGCTCAGGGGCTGCAGGCTTGGGATGGTTTTTAGAAAGGGACTGGCAGTGTTGCTTTCCAGCTGAGTGAGTTCCTGGGTCTGATGTGCAAGCATGGCAGATTGGGGAAGAGCTTGATTTGGCATTGTGATGAGAGAAGCCTTAGGTGTGCTGGGGCATTCTGGTACCATGTGATGAGTTAAAAGGTGATTCAGGAAAGGCTGAGAGCCCTGGGGCTGCTTAGCCTGCAGAAGAGCAGCCCCAGAGGGGAGCTGCTCACTGCTGAGCAAGAGCTGAAGGCTGGGGGCAAGAAGCTGGGGCCAGACTCTGCTCAGTGGGGCCAAGGGCCAGGCCAAGGGGCGCTGGGCACCAACTGGAACCCAGGAGGTTGCAGCTGAGCAGGAGGAGAAAGTTGTTTGGTGTGAGGGTGTTGGAGCCCTGGCCCAGGCTTTGCAGAGAGGCTGTGGAGTCTCCTTGTGTGGAGAGATTGCAAAGGCAGCTGGAGGTGATGCTGGGCAAGCTGCTGTGGGTGCCCCTGCTGGAGCAGGGGGATTGGGCTGGCTGATCCACACAGGTCCCTTCCAGCTCCCACCATGCTGGGGATTCTGGGGTTGAAAGGGGTCTGTAAGGTGGTGCAGTTATGCAGTGGCATGTGGTGTACCAGGGCCTTGGCTCTGTGCTCTGTTGGAGCCACTCAGTGCCTGTGGAAAAACAAAGCTAAAATCCTTCAGGTGCTTGAATGAGTTGGGGTGTGTGAAGGCACTGGAGGTCACCTGCCTGTCCTGGCTTTCATGGTGCTTCTGGTGGGGTCACCTGCCTGGAACTGGCTCCCTGGGCTGCCTGGTGTGCTGTCTGCTTGCCATCTGTGGCATGGGCTCTGCATGCATGGCTGCTGCTGGGCAATCTGCAGGGACATGCTCTGGCAATTAGTTGGGCTTTCTTCTATACTTAAAAATACCTTATAGGGCAAATGAATCAAATGAAGCCTGAGCTGCTGGAGATGCAGTGACAGAAATAGCCAAGGGGTTTATTGGGAGCTTGCTGGCAAGCACTAGGCATCTCTGCACTCACTTGAAGAAGATTCCACCCTCCCTTCCTTCTTCAGCAATACTTGCAAATTCTGTCACCCAGTTTGGGCAATGGGTATCTGTCTTGAGGTGGCTTTTGAAGGTGTTTAGCTGTTCCTCAGACAAGCCAGGGCGCTGCTGCAGCTCAGGAAGCCCAGCTTTGCTGGGAGAAGTTGTCCCAATGGAGGTAGGGCCTGTGGTGTGTGGTGGGAGGGCTGGGGAAGAGGAGCCACAGGCAAAGGGGCCGAGCAGAGAGCACCCCCAGCTCCCCCCAGCCCTCTCCCTTTCCTCCCAGACTGTTACTGGGGTTCCCTGGATGTTCTCCCTAGGAAGGATGTGGCCCCAGATCGTGTGGGCTCTGCTTTGGGAAGCTTCCCTGCACCTGTCTGAGGCCCTTTGCAGCCAGGGCGTCACACAGCTGTGTGCCATTCAGGGGGGACAATGTCCCCTTGTGTGCAGGGCTCCCAGCAGGGAGGGGATGGGTGGCCAGGGCTGGGGCATGGCCCTGCTGCTGGATGGGCTTCCCACGTGAAAGGAGATGGGAAAACAAATAGGTTCCAGCCCATCCTTTCACAGCAGTCTGGAGCAGCCAGCCCTGCTCCAGCCACGGGCTGTCACTCATGTCTGCCTTATCTGGGTTACAGAGAGGAGGGGATGAATGTGGGTGAGGAGAGCTCTGCTGAGGGAAAGAGCTTCTGGAGAGCTCCCTTGGCGTGCTGCCTCCAGGAGATCACCTCCTGGTTCTGCTGGTGCTTAAAAACAGGCCCTGAGCAGAGCTGGGGAGCAGGGCTGGGGCAGAGGATGATCTCTGGTGTATATACACAGACCCTGAGCAGGGCTGGGGCAGAGGATGGGGGAAGATCTCTGGTGTCTATAACAGGCCCTGAGCAGGGCTGGGGCAGAGGATGGGGAAGATCTCTGGTGTATATACACAGACCCTGAGCAGGGCTGGGGCAGAGGATGGGGGAAGATCTCTGGTGTCTATAACAGGCCCTGAGCAGGGCTGGGGCAGAGGATGGGGAAGATCTCTGGTGTATATACACAGGCCCTGAGCAGGGCTGGGGCAGAGGAGGGGGAAGATCTCTGCAGGTGCTGAGGAACTTTCAGGTCACATTTGCAGAAATAACTTGGTTCTTGTTCAAGGTCTTTTTTTCTGGGGAACTTTCTGCATCATGTTCTTCTCACAAGGACCTCTTATGCCTGTAAATATGAAACCTGGCATGTGACTGGGCTTGTGAGAATAGCTTTGTGTTGTGTGTGAGCCTGGGAAATGTTTGGCTGGAGGAGAAGCCAGTGGTTTTTCCGTGGTGGGTAGCTACATCTTAAAGACACAGCAGTGTGACAGCAACTTTCTCCTTCTGGGAATGAAACAGAAATACAGTTGAGGATTTTCCATCAATGTGAGAATTCAAGTTCAGAGGAGATAATACAAAAGGGGAAGTGCAGACTCACCTGGATTCTCTGTGCCTTTGTAAAGCACAGGGGTTCTCACAAGCTGTTTCAAAGCTCAGCAACTAAAAAGCCTGATGTTATGTTGCAGAAACTTGCAAGTTTTGGGGGAGCTCTAACATGACCAGGAAGATTGTTCTGCTTGGGAACGTAGTGATGGTGTTGCTGTACCCCAGGGGGGGTGAAGTTTGCTGTTTGTTCTCATTCCATTGTCCTCAGAGAGAACTGAGCTGCAGTTTTGTTGTGTTTGCAAACGTTGCAGACCCAAGGGTTAAAATGTCAGTACAATGTGAACAGTTTTCCTGAGGTAGAGACTGTGCCAGTCTGACCTTTGCTAGGTGAAGCAGGGACTGGGGCTCAGCTGGCTGCCCCACTAGGGAACAGGTGATAGAGCAGCATGTCCCTTCCCTTGGCTGTGCCTGGGGAGTTCATTCCCAGCCTTGCAGCAAGCTCCACTCTAAGGGCTGCATTAGACCATTCCATCAGTGGGAACTGCAGCACCAGCACAGCAGGTGATCCTGCTCAGTGCTGGCAGCCCCTGGAAGCCCAGGGTGGGAGCAGTGTGCCAGGGCTGTGCCCAGGGGAGCAGTGCCCCTCTCCAAGGCAAGGGGTGCTGCTGGCAGTGATGCTGTCAAGATGTGCATGTGTGGAAAACAACCACAATTCCCAGCATGGTGGGGGCTGGAAGGGACCTCTGGGGATTAGCCAGTCCTGCTAAAGCAGGGGCACCCACAGCAGCTTGCCCAGGGTCATCTCCAGCTGCCTTGGCAATCTCTCCACACAAGGAGACTCCACAGCCTCTCTGCAAAGCCTGGGCCAGGGCTCCAACACCCTCACACCAAACAAGGTTCTTCTTATGCCCAGTTGCCCAGTCCTTTCTCAAATTCATCTTTCTGAAGAGCTTGTAGATGCTGTGATGCTAATGGAACTCTGGAGCCTTTATGGTATTCAGAGAACAGGAGGAGCAGGTGGGTGGTGGTGATCTGGCACTGAGCTGGTTCCACCACGCTGCTGTCCAGTGTCTTGGGCATTATCTCTTTGGAGAGAGTAAAAACAGCTCTGCAGCTTGCCTGAGTGGGCAGAACCACTGAGGAGGGCTGCAGGGTGAGCCAGGCTCAGCTGTGTGTCAGAGACCATAGTCTGAATGCCAGTGAAAGAGAGAGAAAACTGTTAATTCCTCCCCAAAAGTCAAGAGTGGTCATTTTCTCCCTGGCTGTACTCTGTGCCCAGGAGTGATGAAGGATGTGGAGCTGCTCCTGGTGGTGGCTGATGCCTTAAGTTTAAGGTGTTTTGTCAAGTGACTTTCTAGATAGTCTGGTGGTTAAAAACCCCCAATCCTGCCCTGTGCTGAGGCCTCTGCAGAGCTGAGGCTTGGTAGGATCTGCTGCTGCCAGCTGAGGAACCCAGCAGGGCACAGAACCTGCAGGTCTCACTCCTGCCATGGAAGGCAGCTACCTTGTCTAGTCAGGAGGATCTGGGGTAACTCTTGCTATTTGTTAGTGTGTTTGGTACTTTCTAGAACTGAGATTATTGTGAATTATCCCATGTGAATCTTTAGGTCCTGTCAGGCTGGGGGATGTGGATCTGCTCTGCAGTGGGGAGGTGGGGAGGTGTGGAGACTTGCAGGAGCTCTTGGTTGGTTGTGGCTTTCTTGCTGAAGGCTAGAGGAGGGGAAGGAGGAAGAAGAGAAGACTCAGCTTGTTGGTGGCTTTGCTCCTCAGCAGACATCATTCAGAGGTGGGCCCCTACAGGGACCAGCTGCTGAGGCTGTGTTGGGGAGCTCCTCAAACGTGGAGATGTTGAGGGGCAGAAGCCACATGGCCTGTGCTCGGTGCCAGTCATGGTGGGGGCTAGGAGAAAGCTCCTGTCCCAGGTGTCACCCTGGCCACTGGTGTGGGCAAGCACAGCTCTTAGCCTGGCTCTGCAGAGAGGGGGGGGGGGGGGAGAGAGAGGATACAGAAAACAGAGCAGGGGGAAGGGAGAAAACAGGAGTGGGTGGCAGTGAGAAGGAAGAGGAGGACACAACCCAGACGAGGAAGGCAAACAGGATCTTCTGTAAGAGATGGGAATGTTGGAAGGAAGCCAGGAAGGAAGCCTGAGAAAATGGAGAGAGCAGAAGGAAGGGCAGTGTTGCTCTGATGGTTTCAGCAGGTATTCCTGGCACTCAGCCACGAGAAGCTGCAGAGTGTTGGAGCCCAGTGCAGGCTGGTGACGTGCACTGAATAACTGGAGTGTCTTGGATTTAAACTTCAGTTGTCTTGCTGGGGTTTTTTTCCCCCTTTCCAAGCAGGATTTGGTGCCTGCTGTTGACTTGTGAGGGAGGAGGGAGCTGTGCTTGGGAAGGGCTATGGGTGCAGGGAGATGTCACTGTGGCTAGGAGTAATGATCACCTATGTGATCACCTTTTGGAGCTGGTGCTTGCCTGTGTGGTCAGAAACACCCTGAGGTCTGCCGATGGCACCTGAATTCCCTTCTGGATGGCAGCAGTGGGTGCTGGGCTCCCCAAGGGTCTCCTGGATCCCTCTAATCCTGGCAGAGGGTGGTGAGCTAGGCTGGGAGAGGAGCAGCAGCTCCTGCTCCAGCAGCACAACCATTGGGCAATAAAAATAGCTCAGCTACTGGCGTCAGTGCCAGGCCTCGCATCTGGCTTCCCCAGCAGCTCCAGCGCTACTGCCCGCCCTCCAGACAGGGTCTGCTGGAGGACACATGCTGCCTTCTCTCCCCTCCTCTTCCTCCAGCCCTGCTGCCTCCAGCCTGGGCCTCTTTGGGAGATGCCTTTGTGCCGGTGGCTGGCTGCACACCGTGGCTGGAGGATGGAATCGCTGCTGCTCCTCCCTGGTAACCCCATCCTACAATGGGAAACGAGCTCTGAGTTAAGCCACAGGCTTCTCTGTGGAGGCCTGGAGGTTTCTTTTGGGGTTTTAGGGAGAAGGTGGGTACCCAAATGAGTGTGCAAAGTGTGTCCTGCTCCCCTCTTGTGCAGTGTTGCCTGAGGAGGTGTTTCCAAACAGCTCTCCTGAAGATGGCCGTTCGCAGTGTCGTGATTTCTTTTTATAGCCTGGCTTCTTTCAGCCTTGGAGCTGCAGGGAGCAGGGAGCCAGCTCCTGCAGGCAGGAATGCTCTCTCTGTAGGCACCCAGAAGAAACCCAGCAGCCTTGCAGCAGTACCCTGAAAATGGAGTGGTGTGTTTGCATCTGCTTACCTGTGTGACTGATGGTGTGATGAGTGCTTTACATCCTCTGGTGAAAGAGAGCTCCCAGGGCTGCTGCAGAGCCCTGTGGACTGAGCTCCATTCCCAGCCAGAGCTCTGTTCCCTGCCCCAAAGCAAGCTAAGCACCTTTGCCACCTCATCAGGGATTCAGCTGATGTCTCACAGCAGCCAGGAAGAATAATTCACACCCAGAAATGCTGTGGATGCTCTCTGCTTTGATGTGTGGCTGCCATTGGCCTGAGCTTGCTCTCTGCACCGGTGGGAGCTGGCAGAGGATTCTCTTCCTGTGGCAGTGGTGAGCCAGGGTGGCTGCCTGCTACCCACCAGATGTTTCCTCTCTTTGCAGCCTCTGATTCCAAATCTTCTCATGGGAAATGTCTCCAGTGGAGTTTCAGGGTCGGCTGAGCCCAGGGGAGCTGCTCCTGGTGCTGTCCCCAGACCTGAGTGCAGCAGCCCTGGTGGTGCCTGCCTGCAAGAGAGCTGTGCCCAGCCCCACCACGAGCCGGTGCCATGCCATGGGCCAGTGCTTTAGGTAGGCTTCAGCCAGTGGCCTTGGCTTTTGTGTTGGTGCCATGTTTAGTTTCAGAAACTAGGAACCAGCTTAGTTGATGTGAGTTTTTGCAGCTTAATATTGAGGCGACTTCTGCATTGAAGCTGTTTCTGGGAGGCAGAGGGTGATAGAAACCTCCCTGGCTTCCAAAATTGAGGAGGTTTGCATGTGTGTGAGAAGGAGGGAAACAAAGCCATCGTGAGTAGCCAAGTACAGCTTCATGTGGGCTACAAAGCCTTCACAGGGCTGCCGAGCTGCTGAGGGGGCTGGAGCATCTCTGGCAGGAGGAAAGGCTGAGAGCCCTGGGGCTGCTTAGCCTGCAGAAGAGCAGCCCCAGAGGAGAGCTGCTCAATGCTGAGCAAGAGCTGAAGGCTGGGGGCAAGAGGCTGTGGCCAGACTCTGCTCAGTGGTGGCCAGGGCCAGGCCAAGAGGCACTGGGCACAAACTGGAACCCAGGAGATTCCACCTGAGCAGGAGGAGAAAGTTGTTTGTTGTGAGGGTGTTGGAGCCCTGGCCCAGGCTTTGCAGAGAGGCTGTGGAGTCTCCTTGTGTGGAGAGATTGCCAAGGCAGCTGGAGATGACCCTGGGCAAGCTGCTGTGGGTGCCCCTGCTGGAGCAGGGGGTTGGCCTGGATGATCCCCAGAGGCCCCTTCCAACAGCACCAGTCTGGGTTTCTCTGCACTGGATCAGCACAAGCTTCTGCAGGGGGCTGCAGACCTCCAAAAGTGGCAGCGACCCCGAGTGCTGTGTGTAAGCTGGGAGTTCTCACTTCTGTTTACAGCAGAAGATAGAGCCAGGCATTTTTGTTGTAGTAACTGGGAAAATATTGTCAAGTTTTGTTTTCCAATTACTCCGTGTGAAGAAGCCACTTGCTTTTTGGGGAATTCAAAGCAGTTAGCAATATCCCTTGTGGATTCCTGCTCTGCTGAGAATGGCCTGGCTTTAAGGTGGGTGCCTGCTGTGTGTCCATGGGGCTTTAGTTCAGGAGGCTGGGAGCTCTGCCTGTTCAGATGCTCTCGTGTTTTTTATCCCCAAAACCTGTCTGAAGAATTTCCCCAGCAGAGGATCAGTGAGTGTCAGTGTGTAACGTGGGACTGGCCGAGGTGCAGCCCTCTGAGGGAGGAGTGAGCAGGAGTAAGCAGTACACGCAGCACAAGGGACACCTGCAGATGTTGGATTCCATCCTTTTGTGCCTTTTCTCTCGGAGCTGCTCTGATCCCATCGGGTGGAGTTAGCGTTTCTGAATGCTGCAGAGGTCAGGGGTTCAGGGCTCTGCTGGGGCGGGGGTGGGGGAGGGAGGTTTCCTGCCTCTGCCCCAGGCTCCTGTGCACTCGAGTGTGCTGGAGGAGGGATGGGGGCTGCTTTCCACCTTTTCTTGAAGAATTTAGATCAAATGCAGCCGTTCCATGAGCAAAGTCTGAACTGCTCTGGAGTCTGGTGTCTGTTTGTGCCTGGAGTTTCAGCTCTGACATCCTCAGGATGAGAGCAGGGGAGTTAAGCCCAGCTGCTTGTGCTGGTGGGTGCTCTTCAGGTTGTTTGGGAAAAGCCTGACACAGAGATACTTCATGTTGGACTCTGCCAGTGTTCTGAAGCTTGAACAACGTGAGTTTTGCTTCAATTTCCACTCTGTCTCCTTACTAAGACCTAAGTAGCCAAGCGTGGGCCAGGCAGCTCTGGCTCCTGCCTGGGGAACTCCGAGGCACTGCCATTCCCTGTCTGCAAAGCAGCCTGTGTTCAGCTGAGCAGTGTTTCCAGGCAAATCTTTGGTGTTTTTAAGGCAGATTTTACTCCATAAACATCAAACCTCTTTGCTTACAGTGGTGCTCTGATGCTGCTCTAGTATTGCCTTAAATGATTTAAGGTGTAGTAATGGTAGAGGAAATAAACTTGTGTGGCTGAGGGCTGTGATCCACAGAGAGTTAATCTCTCTTCCCTCCGAGGAAGCTCTGTGCATCCTGTAAAGCATTATCTTTCATTTCAGTCATTGATTAACAGCTCCCAAACCTACTCTTCAGCCTGCAAACCTTGAATTTTGAAGAACAGAGATTACAGCTTGTAGGCAGAGTGGCATAATTTAGCCTCAACTGTTTTATGCTGCCTTTGTTTGGTTGGTCAGCTTGCAAATGTACCTGAGATGCAAACAAAAACCTGTGTGCTTTGCCTGAGCTCAGCTTTAATTTATTTTAATTCACTCTTCAGCATGTAGAAGTCTGTTCTTGCACCGGGGAGGTGGCAGGGGCAGTTGCCCAGCTCTTGGCTGCCTCTTTGTAACCATGGGGTATTCCTTTGGCACTGTAAGGCCCACAGGAACCCACTCTTAGTCCTTTCATTTCTGCCCAGGTCTGGTGGTTATGACTTTGAGGTATAAACCTTACAGGCTTTGCCCTGGTCGAATGTGTTCAGCTGCCAGGTAGTGTTGGGCATCCCTGCTGGTGGAGGTAGCTGCTGCTAACCAGTGCAGCTCACAGATCTCTGTTATTGGTGTTCTGCATCTTCCCCAGCAGCCCAGATCTGTGTTTTGCTCTGGACCAGTGCCCAGCTCTTGGCCTTGCCACCTCCTGCCCATGGCAGAGGGCAGAGCTGGGGCTTAGGAGGGCTCAGGGTGCTCCCAGGACCCACTGGGGTGGGAATGAAACACACTGTGCTGAGCAAAAAACGCAGATCTTATCTCCACAGCTCAGTTTTGCTTTTGTGCTCCCATCCTGCCTCTCAATTTACAGCTGGTATTACAGAGTTTCAGTGTTGAAACCTAGAAGAGCACCCATGGCTTGAAGGAAGCTTTGGAGTTGAAGGAACTCCAGTGGGAATGCAGCCCTTTCCTATTCAGTGCCCATTCCTATTCAGTGGTGAAGGGAACCATGGATAGAAAACACAGAGCCATGTGCTGGCTCAGGAAGGGCTCTCAGGAGCTGCTTGAAGCTTTAACCTGTCCTTGGAGGAGCAGCGGTTTCCCAGCTGGACTCCAAAGCAGTGTCTCCTGCAGACTGTGGGCTCTTGGGAGGTGCAGTCATCTGGGGGTTTGTTGGGTGGTTGTGTTTTTTTTTTCTTGAAGTGATCATACTCCTGTGCTCCTGATACTGTTTTTCTGTGTTTAATGTGCCATCAGCTTTCTATAATTGCTTCCAACTGATAACAAACAGGGAGTGCTTTGGTGGAGGTAAAATACTATTTTATTTCAGTAGGAGCTCGGTGAATCTTTCTGTAAACAACACAATTCAGCTTCAAAGCCCTTTCAGCTAGCAGGCATTGTTCAGCCTTTGAGCCGTTCTGCCTCGCACCCTAATAAAAGTGGAAATCAGGCGGTGGGGGATGGGGCCGAGAGAAAACACAAGCTGAGAAGTGGAGATCAAAAGGACAAACAGAAGCAGAAGGCAGCGAAAGGGAGGCACAAAGAGTCACAGCTGAGCTTGGGAAGCCTGAGAGTGATGGAGGAGAGAAAACAGCTATTAGAAAAGGGGCAGGAACAATGGGGGTGAACATAGCACGTTTTTAGCTTTCATTTTGGGTTAACAAAGCCTCCTGCCACCAGCCTCACTCCACGGAAGCCGTGGCCTTAATTCATCTTGAAAGTTGTTGGCTTGCTGCTCGCCGAGGCGCTGGCTGCAGACGCTCGGGCACAGGCACTGCCCCAGCCCAGGACGGGGATCTCTGGGCAGATGGAGCCCTTGGAGGACCATGCTGAGGGTGGGTCTCTCTTGGTTCAGACCGTGGCAAAATGTTCCCTGCTCTGAGTTGGTGAGAGTTGGAGTCGAGGGAGTGTGGGAAAGAGGAGCTGTGGCTGACAGCAGCTCTTTTCATTGCAATTGTTGCCTTGCAAAGCCCTGACTGTGCTCCCTCAGCGAGCTAACGGCTTCTCCAGCTGATTACACCAGTTCTCAAGGCCTGGCAGCCTGCATGCAAACCCAGCTTTGTTAGCAAAGCCTTGAGGCTTTCCATGCAACTCTTTATTGTAACAAATAATTTACACTGGCTGAGGAACGAGGAACATGATTTTTGTAGAGCCAGCAGGAAGTGTTGCTTAGGCTAGCACTGGGTGAGGAGGTTTGACCGGTGGGGTGGCCCCTGGGCCACCTGCACCCCTGGCACCGTGTGCCCCTGCTATCTGCAGCACGCAGGCTCTGTCTTGCCTTTCCCTGGCTTAGTGCTGGAAGCTGCTTATTCCCTCTCCCTATCTGCCTCACCCTGCTCAGAGCTGCATGTTTGTGGAGGCTGATCTGTTGCAGGGCTGGAGGGAGGTTCCTGGGGAAGGAGTAGGGTTTGTCTGGTGGATGGGGACATGATTGGGGAGGTGCTGGAATGTGTCCAGAGTAGGGCAGTGAAGCTAGAAGGGTCTAGAGCACAGGTGTTGTAAGGAGCAGCTGAAGGAACTGGCGTTGGTTAGCCTGGAGAAGAGGAGGCTCAGGGGAGACCTCACTCTCTGCAACTCCCTGGAGGAGGCTGGAGCCAGGTGAGGGTTGGGCTCTTCTGCCAAGGAACAAGTGACAGGACCAGAGATAACAGCCTCAAGTTGTGCCGGGGGGGTTTAGGTTGATGAGAAACAATTTCTTCATAGAAAGGGTTGTCAAGGCCTGGCCCAGGCTGTGCAGAGCCATGGTGGAGTCACCATTCCAGCTCTCTGTGGCCATTGCTGAGCTGGGCAGTGGGAGGTTTCATTTCCCAGCTGCCCATGGGATGAGGGCTGTGCTGTTGGGGGGGGGCTGCTGTGAGGCATTCTCAGGTGGGTGAAGCCTTCCTTTTGGCCAGAGGAGTTTCCAGACCTGGGTTTGATTGTGAAAGTAATAGCTGGGCAGGTCAATGCAGTTGTATCCTGCTCCTCCCTCACCACCCCTGCTTGCTTCCCTTTGTTTAGGTCTCGTCTTGCTCCGACTTGCCTCTGTCAGCCTTGCTTGGACGCAGCTTTGCAGAGCCAGAGGCTTCTGCCTGAGCTTCTCTCTACCTGGGCACCTCATTAAAGGGAGGAAGGATCTATTCCCAAGGAACCCCTGCCTTTTCCCTCCTGCCATCCCGTGTGCTGCGAGCCTTGCTGAGCTGGTGTTCGGGAGAGGAAGCCAGCGCAGCGGCGTTCAGCTGACATAGCATCTGAAGAGGCTGTTGGGGCCCAGGGAGCCATGGGCCAGGAGGGGGGAGGGAAGGTGAAATGGATGCTGAAAATCCTGAATCTGCTGCTTACATTTCCTCTTTCCCTGGAGAAGGGAGGGAGCGAGGCTCAGCCTTGGCTGTTTGGCTTGGCTCCCTCTTACCTGCTGCCTTCCTCCTTTGCTGTATGCTTGTGGCAGAGGGGTTAGGGTGTGAGAAAGGACTTTTTCCTTTGGTGACATTTGCTTGTTTGTGGTTGAATCACATTAAAACAAATAATGCAGCATTATTGAAGAGTGAGTGGGCGAGCAGCAGCATCAACTACCATGGTAACTTCTGAAGGGCTTCACCCGTCGCTGTCAGAGCTGGGTTTTTACTGCTGTAGTGACTTTTAATGGAGAACAGTTTCCAGGCCATTGAATGATTTTTGTCTCCCCATTTGCAAACAAAACAGCACAAACCCTCCCTCTTCTCTGAACTGCTTTGCTGTTGATGTTTTCCTTTCTGACCTGAATCCATCTGTACAGTGTGGGACCTTGTGTGAAGCACCTCAGCACTGCTCCTGCCTGAGGAGCGTACGTGCTGCCTGGCCGCCCATCACAGAGGGCTCTGCTCGAGTAGTCCCGGTGGAAAGCAGCTCAGCGTGGTGGGTCTGGAGCCCAGCAGGTGGTCAGGGAAGGGCAGCAGGAGGGTTCCTGTTCTCCACAGCACCACTGTCCTGGCCGTTTCCTTTTGAGGGGTGGTGGTCCAAGTCTTCTCAGCGGTGTGGAAGGTGTTGGCTTTGGACACCTCCATGGCCTTATGTTTATCTGGGAGCTATCTTCTGCCACCTAACTGTGGCAGTAGCCTGGATGTGCCTGGTCATCCAGGAGGAATTTGCTAGTGGTCAGGCTCCATGTTCCATTTCTGCTTTCGTGTCCCATCCCCGTGGGGGAGCACAGCTGCAGAGGAGGGTCTGCAGAGCATCAATGAGGCACATCTGGATGAGAGATGGCTGTGAAGCCACCAGGTTACTCCCCAGGCTGTCCTGGCACGTGGAAGGACACTGCACACTACCCTGCCTGGTTGTCCTTATCTCTGATGCTTTCTACCATGCCTAGCAGGAAGGAAATACAGGAGCAAGGGTGTTTGGTGCTTGTGGGGTGGCTTTGTGGGAGCCACTCGTGAATGGACTTGGCCTGGCAGGTCCCTGGGCCTTGCACTGCAGTTGATGTTGTGTCTCTGGGTGTGATGTGACAGTCTTAGAGCTTTGTCTTCAGTTAGCTCAGAGTATTCCATGACTCTGGGTTCCAGGCTGGAATTGCACTTTTAACCTTCAGTGTGAGGAAGACCTGGTTTCTAGTCACGTCCCTGACAGCTTCCTCTGCAGCACCTCCCATCTTAGCTTTGCTCAGCATCCCAACAGAGTTTAAAATGGTTTCATTCTGAATAATTTATCTCCCAGAGAGAGAGAGATGCAGGAGAGAAGCAAAGGGAGTGCTGCAGCACGGGCAGGAGCAGGCAGGAGCTGGCAGCATGAGGTGAGGGGGCAGTCCTGCTGTCCACCATGGGCTCACTCCAGAGTAGTGTGAGGAGCTGTGGCAGTGTGGGGTGAGGTCCTGCTGCCCATGATGTGCTCACCCCAGAGCAGTGTGAGGAGCTATGACAGAGTGGGGTGAGATCCTGCTGCCCATGACAGGCTCACCCCGGAGCAGTGTGGGGTGGGGTCCTGCTGCCCACGATGGGCTCACCCCGGAGCACCACGCCGTCCATCGCGGCCCCGTGGGGCTGCTTTGCTCCCAGCATTTTCTGCCCAACAAAAGCTCCGGGTCCCAGGCAGAGGTTCCCGTGGGAGCCTCCTGACCTGCCTCCCTGCCACCTTGTCCATCAGGGCAGGACTGTGCTGTGTTAGTGGCTACAAGTTCTAGGAGAGTGAGTTTCCAAGCGGGGGCAGCCCTGCCTGCCTCCCCTTCCCTCGCCGTGGGTATGCACTGCCCTACTTCTGGCTGGGATCAGACAGCCCTTTCTGAAGCCCTACAAAGAGGTTTGAATGCATTAGTTTACATGGAATTAATCTCCAGATTCCAAACATGCTTTCAAAGCTGGTTTGGCCTTATTTTCCTGCAAAAGGAGGCCAACTCCACGTTGTAGGCAGTGCCTGTTGTAAGAGGGAGCTGAGCTGGAGCAGTGAGAGGCTAGCACAGGCACTGCAGTCAGGCCATTAAAAGGAATTTTTGGCTGATGGACAAAACCAATTGCAAGCTCTCATTCTTTATGTACCACATGGGCAGTGATGGAAAACCAGAGCAAGGTTATGGGGCAGTCCTTCTAGTAGCCTAACCTGGTGCCTTTCCAAAGGGATTTGAGCTCCCATTTTTTTGGTAGGAAAATAAAAAAGAATTTTAAAATGTGTTGCAGATGATGGTGTAGAAAAATCTGGGGTAAGGAGAACACTGGGAAAGCATCATTGTGAGAGGGCAGGAGGGACTGGGACAGGGAACTAAGGCGAGGTGCTCCCCACAACAGGTTGGTCTGACATTCCCAGTGCTCCCAGCCATGCCATCCAAGGAGGGAGCTCAGAGCTGGAGTCCTCCTGCTGCTTTTTGGATAGCCTGTCACCCTTCAGAAAGGAACAGTTGTGTGGGGGTGGGGAGCAACGTGTTCCAAAGGGGGTGTGAGATGGAAAGGAGCCAAAATCCTGCAGATTTATAAGGAGCAGCAAACATTGATTCCTTTGAGCCCAGGTTGTTCTCTTGCTGGTGAGCACAGCCCTGGTAGGAGTGTGCGAGGAAATGGAAACTGTGCTCCACTGTGCAGGGTTTTCATAACTGAGCCAGGCAAAGATACACAAAGATGCTTATTTTGGGAGCTGCTGGAATGTTTCTGTAATAGTTTCAGCAAATTTTGGTTCACACAGAGCATCTGTAAGAGTAGCACACCCACAGCTTCGTGTAATATGTTCTGTTTGTTGGAAAAAATTGCTTTCCCTTGAATTTGGAAGTGGTTTAACCCAGAAGAATCTGTGCTGGGCTTGTTTTTCCTCCCTCTCCAGTATCCTAAACCTGCCAGGTCCTCGCTGCTGCTGTCGTGGCTCAGTGTGAGGCGTTTGTCTGAGCCCTGCCTGTCCCATTCCTGGATGGTGTGGGGGCCCGTGGTGGCCAGAGCCGAGCTGCACGCTGACCCCAGCCAGAGGAGCATTAGAGAGGGAGCTGAGGCTGTTCTCTGAATGCAGGGCTGCCCCTGCAGGTTCTCCACGGTGCACCTATCGCCTGCTGCACAGCTAACTGACGTTAGGAAGACTTCATTTTGGGCTAACAATTTCTTCCCCTTGTTGACACTGAGCGTGTAGAAGCTTGTAGCGTTTGAAAGGCAATATGCAAAGCACCGTGTTAGTAACCCCGTCCGTCACATTCCTGTGCTGCAGTTAGGCTGCCTGCAGCAGCAGCCTGGTTTTGTAAGCTCCTCACAGGAGCTGGCAGAGGGAGGATGTGGAAGTGGTGAGCTGGAGTCACGAGAAAGCTCCAGCCTTTAACCATTTAGGCAGCACTTGGACTTCCAGCAGCCACTGGGCTGGCTCTAGTGGTTAGGATTCAGCGCTCTCACCACCGGGGCCCGGGGGCCGTTCCCACTTAGGGAAGAATCCTGCTCTGGCAGGGGGGTTGGACTAGATGATCTTTCGAGGTCCCTTCCAAGCCCTGACATTCTGGGATTCTGTGACTCAGGGTGTTTCCTCCTTCCAAAGGGAGGAAGATGCCAGCCTTCTTGATCCGCAGCTGGAGCTGGGGTGTGCTGGTGTCACGTTGAGGCGCTGTGGTGTGGCCGCAGCTCTGGGGCTGCAGAGCAGCCAGGCTTGGGACACGTGAAGTGGCCACGAGGTGCAGGGAGGCATCAGCTGGTGAGCGCTTGGCTCTTTGCCTGTGGGCAAGCAGAAACCAGATTTATCTTGGGAGATAAGGGAGAGCAAGAAAACACCCTGGTGTGCTTCACTCTGCATGAGGGGTGGTGGTCTTGCTGTGTCTGCAAGCAAGTTCTTCCCCCCTTCCCCCCAAATGTCTGCTTTCAGACAACCGGCAAGGAAACGGAGAGGCCAGGTAGTGCGAAAACGTTTGGCTAGATACCAGGGTTCTTCGTTGGCCATTTGGGCATGAAAAGGAGATGCTGCAACAAATAGCTCTGCCCCTTTAAAATGACTAACAGGAGGCAGTCAGCTCCTGAGCCACGCTGGACCCGAGTGCAGAATGCCTGCTCCAAATCTCTGAAGAAAAAGGCACCAAAATAGAACATGTCATCATTGCTCACGGGGCGGCAAGAGCCGAGCGCAGCACGCTGCTGCCAGCGATTGCGATAGTGGCACAGGAAGTCTCCTCCCCCCTCCCCGGGCCCCGTGAGGCTCAGAAGGATGTAAAGCTTGTTTACGAGATGTATGCAAAATGCACTCGGGCAGAAATAGAAGGGTTTTACAGAGCTGGCTGTGCTAAGGATCTCTGATGTCCTGTTAACGTGGGTTGGAGTCTGAGGTTACAGAGGGTGTGACCCAAAGTCATCTTAACGCCGAGGAGCAAACCAAGAAGGTGCCTTTCTCCTTAGGGTTGCAGCTGGTGAGGTGCTCAGAACCGGGGAAGCTTCATGTGCACTCGCTGTGGAAAGCTTAGTGCTCATGAAATCCTAGCAGTGCTCTCCAGGAGGAGACTTGTTGTGTTGGCAGCTCCAGCAGCCAGGGGTGCTGTGTCCCTTTGGTGGTTTGTGTTGGGCTGAGCCTTGGCCCCGTACTGGGAGGTGGCAAAGAAAGCCTTAGGTGTTTGAGAGATGTGTGGTGGGTTTGAAGTCTGGAGTGGAGTGGCAAGGGTGTTGCTAGGCTGGTGATGGATCAGTGACAGGCTGGCTCATGTTAGCATGTACAGGAACAGGTCCCTCCTGCAGCCATGGTCAAGTCATGGACAGCCTTCGGCCTCGCTCACCTTCCTCCACCTCAGAGAGAGAGAGAGAGAGAGACTTTCTTACCTCACAGGGAGTCTTAAGGCTTAATCCATTGTTTGTAAAGCTCTTTAAGATCCTTGTTTGGGAGCACTAGAATCTGGAGGATTAAAAACAATTTATTTTTGTGTATCTTGTGTAATGTGCATCTCCAGGACTTCCACAGAAGGAAGGATTGTAGGCAGAAGGAGATGGCAGGTCCTGGAAGGTAAACAGCAGGGAGGAACTGGCTGGGCAGACCAGAGGGCAAAAGGCTGGATCTCTGTCCTGGAGACTTGGCTGTAAGGAGGCTGAGATTCCAGCCCTGGAGGAAAGGGCTGGATGTAGCAGAGCTGTCTTCCTCTTAATCCTGTTTAAAGACCCATCTGGTCAGTGATGCTGCCTCCTCGTGAAGGACAGCATGGAGGTTTCACTCTGCTGTGTTTGTGCCCTTTGGTCTCAGGTATCAGGGAGTAAAAATCCCCAAATCCCAGCATGGTAGGGACTGGAAGGGACCTTCTCCAGGCTAAGCAGCCCCAGGGCTCTCAGCCTTTCCTCCTCCCCAGAGATGCTCCAGTGCCCTCAGCATCTTCCTGGCCTCTGCTGGACTCTCTCCAGTAGTTTCTTGTCTCTCTTGAGCTGGGGAGCCCAGAACTGGACCCAGGATTCCAACTGTGGCCTGACTAGGGCAGAGTAGAACCTCCCTCAGCCTGCTGGCCACACTTTTCTTAATGGACTCCAGGAGGCCATTGGTCTTTTTGGCTACAAGAGTACATAAGGCCTCACTTGTTCTGCTTGGTCTCTCTTGTTAGCTCTAAACCACCAGCTAAGCTGACAAGAACTCATGTCAGAGATCTGGACAAGGATGGTGTGTTCAGCCCAGCTCTGGAGTGGTCAGTGCATGGCCCCTCTGTGCTGGCTGTGGTGCTTGCCCTGCTTTCTGCCTGCACACCTGTTCCCTGCCCTTAGACCAGCTGGGGCCATCAGTGGAGGTGCTTCCTCTTGGGGGGCCTTGCCTGTCCCTTTTTGAGGGAGACTTGCTGAGAGACTCCTTGCTCCTCCCAGAAAACTACTAGTGGGAGTGTGGCCTCCGTGGGGCATCTCTCCTGGCCACTGTGGATCTCCCTCTGCTGCTACCTCTCTTCTCAGGAGGCTGTGTGCACAGGCAGGAGTGCTCCTGCCCTCAGTGCCACCTTCCCCTTCCTCACCCCTCCTGTCCCTATGTCCCTGGTGCAGCACTGGTTCTGTCAGTCTCCAGGGCAGCAGCCACAGCTTCACTTCATCTCCAGAGCCTCATGTGCCAGGTCTAAAGCTTTGGAGAAGACACAAGCCAGTGCTTTGGTTACAGGTGGTGACTTGAGTCCTATGGAGAAGCAGAAACTGGTGGTTAATTCCTTCCTCAGGTGCAGCCCTGAGCATCTTCTGTAGGTGTTGCCATCAGGTGACCCTGAAACATGGTGTTTTCCCATGTGAACCTGCTTGGGGTCACAGGATGTGAGTGCTGCTCTTGTTCTTGGCTGTAGCAGAGCAGATGATGAGACTAAAGACTGCACTGGTTTGGGTTCTCACCAAAAGATGTCCTAAATACTGGTGATGGTACAAGCAAGCATCAAGGCAGTGGTTTCTAGGTGATGTCCAAGCACACTTGAGACCCTCAGTGTTGTGTATTTGAGCACTCTAATTTTCCAGAAGTGGGAGAGCTCAGCAGCAGCCATCATGTGCAGGGGAGACTCCTGTGGGGCTGGAGGTGGCTGAGGCTGTGGTAGATGTTGGCAAGTAGATGTAGGTGTGGTGCAGGGAAATTCTTGAGGTGTGGGTGTGCTGGAGCCAGAGAGGACGAGAGATCAGTGCCAGGGGCTGGGTGAGGCCAGTGACAGGCACTGCTCACCTGGAAACCATGCCTGGTGGTGTTGGGATAGGACAGGAAGGATATTCTGGGTCCCTGGCCTGCTGCTGTCCCTGGCCTGGCACTGGAAGGTTGGTTTGTAAATCTAAATTGGGGTTTGCCCTATACTGGACACTGGTCAGGCCACACCTCCAATCCTGGGTTCAGTTTTGGGCTCCTCACAGCAGGAAGGACACTGAGGTGCTGGAGTGTGTCCAGAGAAGGGCAGCAAAGCTGGGGAAGGGTCTAGAGCACAAGTGTTGTGAGGAGCAGCTGAGGGAACTGGGCTTGGTTAGCCTGGAGGAGGCTCAGGGGAGACCTTCTCACTCTGTGCAGCTCCCTGAGAGGAGGCTGGAGCCAGGGGGGGTTGGGCTCTTCTCCCAAGGAACAAGGGATAGGATGAGAGTAAACAGCCTCAAGTTGCACCAGGGGAGGCTCAGGTTGGACATGAGGAACAATTTCTTCCCCAAAGGGTTGTTGAGGCCTGTCCCAGGCTGCCCAGGGCAGTGGTGGAGTCACCATCCCTGGAGGGGTTTCAGAGCCCTGGAGCTGTGTTGCTGAGGGCCATGGGTTAGTGGTGAGCTGGCAGTGCTGGGTTAACAGTTGGACTTGATGATCTCAGGCATCTCTTGCAAGCAAAGTGATTCCATGGGTCCCAGTACTGTTCCTTGTTCCCAGCACCCTTGGGGTTAGTGCTCCCTGTGTTATGGGAGCTGCTGAAGATTTTGGGTAGTAGGTGGGGCCAGCTTCCAGCCTGGCTTTGCAGTAGCATAGCTAATGAGATTAACCTAGCATTCACTCCCCAAAGAAAAGCAGAGGCTGCTTGGCTGAATGGGACTCAGAAGACTCATTTCATGCATTTGGAGTTGGAAACACAAGCTCTTCAGCTTAGCAAGGAGAAAGTTGAGAGCATCTGGTGGCTTGGAAGCCTGTCCATTATTGACTGCCAGAGCCTGGGCAGGGTGCTGGGGAGTGTATTTGCCTTCTAAACATCTGCTGCCCTCTGGTTTTGGGTGACCTTGCCTGACACTCATCCTGCCTGCTTTGTTTTGAGATGCTTTGTAAAAACAGAGGGAAAAAGTCCCTGGTGTTGGAAGTTGAAACTAAAGAAACAAAGCTGAGAAATCCAGCACCAGATTTCTTAGGAGGGTTGGTAGGATGAGAACAGCTTAGCTTGGGGCTGTAGCAGGCCTCACATCTCAGATATTGGGGTGTTAGGGCTTGGTCTAGTTACTGCCTTGGCTGTAAAACACCTGCCCTGGTTGGTCTGTATCTGTGGAGGGTACAAGGAGCAGGATCTGGGGGAAGGTCTGTGTCCTGTTGGGCTGTTTGAGGTGACTGCAGTAAGTCTCTTTGGCTCTGAAAACAGTTACTTTTGTTAACCTGTGCTGTTCTCCTGGGTTTGCTGTTCTTTGCTTCTCTCCCCTATGTCTCTTGACTCTTGCCTGCTCCACTCATTGCTTCTTCAAACCCAGGTTTGCAGCTTACCTGCTGCTGTGCCTGAATACCAGTGGCTGAGGTAGTCTGGCTTCTCCCCCCATCATCCTGTAATCCCTGCTGGCTTCCCTGCTTCCTCCTGACTTTGTGCAACCTCACTTGGAAGTTATTTGATGGAGACTCAAAGTGCTGTTGGAGCTCTGGAAGGAGCCTTTCCCTCAGTCCATTTTCCCTTTTTGTTCTGCTTCATGTTGTGGCTGTTAAGTGGCTTTAAATAAAGATTATTTTTAGTCTCTTGCACCCTGTGCAAGAAAGCACAATAACTTTGTACAAGCACTAAGAGATCTTTGAACAGGCACCAAGTAGAGAAATAATTCCAAACTTGGCATAAACTTTCTCTTCCCAGTGACCTCTTTTGCTGTGCACAGAGCTCATGTGCACCCTCCATCCCCAGGCTGCTGAACTGAGTTACCATAATGCAGTCAGCATGTTGTGCACAGTACAGAAATCCAGCATGGTGGGAGATGGAAGGGACCTCTGGGGATCAGCCAGGCCAAGCCCCTGCTCCAGCAGGGGCACCCACAGCAGCTTGCCCAGGATCACCTCCAGCTGCCTTTGGACTCTCTCCACACAAGGAGACTCCAGAACCTCTCTGGGCAGCCTGGGCCAGGGCTCCAACACCCTCACACCAAACAAGTTTCTCCTCCTGCTCAGCTGCAACCTCCTGGGTTCCAGTTGGTGCCCAGTGCCCCTTGGCCTGTCCCTGGGCCCCACTGAGCAGAGTCTGGCCCCAGCCTCTTGCCCCCAGCCTCGAGCAGTTGCTCAGCATTGAGCAGCTCCCCTCTAGGGCTGCTCTTCTGCAGGCTAAGCAGCCCCAGGGCTCTCAGCCTTTCCTCCTGCCAGAGATGCTCCAGTGCCCTCAGCAGCTTTGAGCAGAGGACAGTGCAAGCAGGCTCCCTCAGACACCTGGAGCAGTGAGAGAGCTGAACATTTCAGGAGAATTTTTAACTCTTTAGGGTTAACCTACAGCAGATGAAGAGCCACAGCAGAGCTATTCCTCCCCTGGGAGCAGCCAGAGATCTCAGGGTTTCACCTCTACCCAGTTTCACCTCAGCCCATGGAAAGCTCTGATGCAAAGCTGCTGAGTGCAGAGTGTGGTGGGAAGCTTGGCTAGGGTTGCTCCAGGGAAGGGCTGGAGATGGCTTCAGGAGTTTAAACTGGGGCTGTGTGCTGCTACAAAAGGACTCTGCCTGGAGTAGGAGCTGCTGTGGTGCTGGCAGGTGTTTCTGTCGGGGTGCTGGGGGGGAGGCAGCGTGCCTTGGCTTGTGGGGAGCTTGCAGCAGCCTGTTAGCCCCAGCCTGCCTGCAGAGGAGCAGGCAGGTGCCAGGGCTTGCTTGGTGGGTTGGGGATGTGCTGGATTTGAGGTGAAAGAGAAGCTGGACATAGTGGATGAGTTCAGACATCTGCTCTTGGTTGTTATTATTCTATTCCCTGTTATACCTTGTCCCAGACCTCCCTCCTCTGCCTGGGTACCTGGGTCTGTGCCCTCCTGCCTTAACCCCCCACTCAACAGAGCCACTCCCTGCAATATCCCAGCCATGCTTTTATTGTCCTCTCCTCCTTGACTTCATTATGTCTTGATCTCTGTAACCTCTTTTACATGTGTAAATACTGAAATGAGATTATCTTTAAAAGAGCCCTTTATTAAAAATGGACTGCCCTTCCTCATCAGAAGAAATGTTCCTGTAGCTGCTTCTCTCCTCTAGCTGCTTCTGTCCTCTCCTGCATGTCAACAGGCGGTGAGGGCAGAGCAGTGAATCATCTCACCAGGGTGACAGCTTGGGCTGGAACCCAGGCAGGGCTCTCCAGATAGCACAGCAACATGATCATAGAATCACAGAATGGTTTGGGTTGGAAGGGACCTTTTCAGGTCACCTAGTCCGACTCCCTTGCAGTCAGCAGGGACATCTCCCAAGGAGATCAGGTTGGTCTCCAACCTGACCTGGGATGGTTCCAGGGATGGGACACCTCCCACCTCTCTGGCCAACCTGGGCCAGGCTCTTACCACCCTCAGCATACAGTTTTTTCCTTCTATCCAGTCTCAATCTCCTTTTTTAGTTTCAAACCATCAGTCTTTATCCTGTCCCAGCAGGACCTGCTGGAGTCCCTGCCTGGCATGTTCCCAGCCACAGGCACACCGACCACTGCAAGCTGGGGAAGGTGGCCTTGCACCCTCAGGAGGGTCTCAGGGACACATCTCTCTTGCTAGGCTTGTAGCTTAAATCAACTCTAAACCTCACTAACCTTTATCTTGGTGAGCCTCAGCATGTCAAGCATGGTGCTGAGGACCTGCTCTGCTCCCCTGACTCATGACCAGACTTCTTGGGTGAGCAGTTGTGGCCAGTCTCTGCAGGCTGTGTCCCAGCAGCCTCCAAGGGGGTTTGTGTCTGGTGGGCACGGCTAGAAGATTTTCCCTTCCCAAACCAGGCCTGGCTCCCAGCAGGTCGAGCTGATCATGAGACCTGGTCTCAGGTCTTGCCCAGGGAACTTTGGGTTCCTTGCAGAGCTGCTCTAAAGGTCTGGCACCTTGCAAATGGTTTGAAGCCTCCTTTCAGTTTGAGCTGTTAGTGAGAGCTCTGTGCATCTCCTGTTTGGTGCGAGGAGCAGGAAGGGAGGTGGTGGTTTCCCAGGCAAGGCACCCGAGGTCTTGGTGGCACCAGAAGGACAGATGAGTGCCGTGCCAGGGCTGCTGTCTGGCCAGCACTGGTACTTCTCCCCGCACCTTGGGCAGCAGAGCCTTTCCCTGGGGCCTCTGTGTGTGCTTGTGCCTGGGCTCCTGGCTTTCCGTCAGGGATGGCTGGGAACTCCCCACAGCCGTGTGCTGTTCCCGGCCTGGGAGCAGGGTGGTCTGACTGCTTCAGCAGCAGGAATCGCTGCCGGAGCTGAGGAGCTTTCCTGTGTGGTTCTGGTGGAGCCTTTAGCGTGCAAGGATCAGCAGAGAGGGTTGGGGTTTTTTTTTTTCCTCCCCTTCCCCCCCCTCCCTTGTAAAATATATTCCAGCTCCAGTTTGTAATGTGGCGAGAGGGGGAGCGAGAGAAGGGAACAACAGCATTAGCGGATGTAGAAGTAGCTGGAATGAGAAGCTTTTGTGCCATTAATAACAGCCCTGGCTGGCAGCCAAGGCTGGGAGTGTGGGATTAGCCTGAACAATCAAGACTGCAGGATCAAAACAAGGAGGCAGGAACAGCGAGGTCACGCTGCTGCCATCTGCGCTGCCGCAGTGGTGGGAGGGAGCGGAAGGGAGAGGAGAGAGGAGAGGGGCTGCTGCGCTGGAGGAGCGGGGCCGTGCTGCTGGGGGACCCAAAACCTCCCCCAAAACCAGCCCTCTGCTGCTGCCACTGGCTCTGGGCCTTGGGGCTTTGCCTCTCAGCCTTCTGCTGGTGCCTTCCTGGTGAGCCCAGGGAGAGGAGAGCGGCAGCTGCTCGGTTCTGTTAGGAAATGGCTTCTCGGAGAGCAGAAGTGGCTGCTCCTTGGGGCTCGGTCCTGCACTTGTGTGCTGAAGATCCGAGCAGGGTTAGGGGCAGTGGGGGTTGGGGCCAGTGTCCTTGTGAAGCAGTGCTGCTGGCCTGCCCCAGCGCTGCTGTGGGCTCCGTGGTGGTTGTGAGGCCAGCTGGAGACCGGGGGCTGGGGAGAGGTCGCTGGACGCCTTGGGTTCAGGCAGGCTGGCTCGGGGCTGGGGGGTGGGGACCTTTCCCCAGGCTCTGTGTGCTGCTTTCCATCACCCTTCTCAAAGGAGTGACTCGAGATCTCTGCCGAAAGATGATTTTCCAAGCAGATGGAGGCAGATCTTGTTCTGTTGCACGCTGATCTCCATCAGCCTTTGCCGAAATACCTTCCAAGAGCAGCAGAAAGCAAAACAATTCGCCTGGTTGACGTCGCTCGTCTCTTTCTTTTTTTTTTTTTCCCCCTGACCTAGTAAATCTCAGTGTCCTGCAAATGTAAATACAAAAAGCTGAAATGCAGCCGGAGCCGAGCAGTGTCCCACAAACAGCCTCCCAGCTCCTGCTAAAAATATCTCGGTGCGGTGCAGTAACTCCCAGGCATTCTTTTGTCTGACTGCTTTTGAATTCCCTAATTGAAGTTGGTTGGAGGGCAGTGCACCAGTTTCCTGAATAGCTCAGATGTTGATTGTGAGTTAAAAAACAAGAGCAAAATTGTTTTCCCTTTGTGCAGCCTGAGCTCTCCTCCACCTCCTCCCTCCCCCTCTCCCCGTGCTTTTAATCTCTGTATTTTTACTTGCAATTTTTATTTTGTAAGACAACTAACTGCATGAAATCCATCTGTGGGGAAGGGGCCCAGGAGGCAGCAAGCAGGAAGAGAAGATAGGACAAGAGGAAATGGCTTCAAGTTGTTCCAGGGGAGGTTCAGATCAGATATGAGGAGGAATTTCTTCCCCCAGAGGGTTATCAGGCATTGGCCCTGGCCCTGGAAGTGTTCAGAACCCATGGAGCTGTGGTCCTGAGGAGCATGGGCTGGTGGTGAGCATGGCAGTGTTGGGTGGGTGGTTGGACCTGATGTTCTCAGAGGGCTTTACCAGCCATAATGATTCTGTGATAAGACCCAGATTGGGGGGGGTGATGCCACGTGTGCCTAGGAGCTGGAGTGCTGCTCCCTCAGAAGGGGCCAGGCTGGCACAGGGCTGCCATGCAAAGGGAGCTTAACGTAGTAGGAAGTGTTAATAATGGTTCCTAATTGCCTCCTAATAACTAAATCTGTGGAATTTGGCAGCAGTTGGGATGCAGTTTTTCTCCTGCAATCTGTCCCTTCCTTCCAGAATGAACAAAGTTGCTTCACTGAACTGCAGCAGCAGAACTGAGGTCCACCAAAGCTAAGAGGAGAAGGTTTCCACCCCTCCCCAGAGCCTGAGAGGATGTTCCTCAGCACAACCTCCTGCAGCTTGGTCCAGCAATCCAAGAAGCAGCAGAGGAAGAGGAATAAAATCGAGCTGCTGTCCTCCTTTCTGCTCTTTGTTTTTCATTTGCACTTGAAAACAGAGAAAGTCAGGCTCCTTGGAAGGGCTGCTGGAAGCACCATGTGCATGGGCAGCTGGGGATGGATCCCTAGGCTCTCCTGGGGACAGGGAGGAAAAGTTTGTGACTGGTAATTTGTGATAAGTCATGGCCAGCCCAAGAAGCTCCCCAGAATATCTGTTTGTTGGGTAAATGTGATAAACCACAAGTGTTCAGAGCTCCTCTGTGGCCAGTAAACAAACAACTAACGTTGCTTTTGCTCCAGCCTCAGTAAATTAAAGGTTTAACGTGGTGATGGAGATTGGAGAGGAGCTGAGCTCTGATGCTGCTTCAGGAGCTGGAATCTGTTCAGGCTCTCTGTGGTGGGAGACATTTCTTAGCTGCTCAGTAGAAGCAGCAGCAGAAAAACAAGCACAAATTTTTCTGTCTTGAGGGATAACTGCAGTGAAGCATGCAGGGGGGGAGGGAGAGCTGTGCTGCTTGCTGGGACCAAAATACCTCCCCATCCCCCACACACGGCAGCAGGCCCCAAAACTTCCCCAGCACAGGGGGTTGGGTTGTGTACCCACCTAGCCATGGAGCAGGGGCTGGTGGGTGCCTGCAGCTCCTGGCCTGGGGGCCCATGGGGGACCTGGGCTCCTCTGGTGCTTTCCTGGGCAATGGAGCATCTTCCTGCTTGGACAAACAGAACGGGCAGGAGGCAGCAGCTTGGGAGTTGGGTTTGCTGCTCTTGCTGTGCTAGAGCTCACAACCAGGAGTGTGTACCTGAGGGAGCCTGTGGCACGTGTGTAGTGGGGAGAGTGATTTCCTGGAACCCCTGTTGTCCAAAACCTGCCTGACTTGGCTGGAGATGAGGCAGCAGAGTGCCCAGATGGCCAAGAAGGCCAACAGCATCCTGGCTTGGATCAGCACTGGGGGGCAGCAGGACTAGGGCAGGGATTGTCCTCCTGGACTGGGCACTGAGGAGGCCACACCACGAATCCTGGGCTCAGGTTTGGGCTCCTCACTCCAAGAAGGACATGGAGGTGCTGGAGTGTGGCCAGAGAAGGGCAGCAAAGCTGGGGAAGGGTCTAGAGCACAAGTGTTGTGAGGAGCAGCTGAGGGAGCTGGGATTGGTTAGCCTGGAGAAGAGGAGGCTCAGGGGAGACCTTCTCACTCTCTGCAACTCCCTGAGAGGAGGCTGGAGCCAGCTGGGGGTTGGGCTCTTCTCCCAAGGAAGAATTGGTAGCACAAGAAGAGACAGCCTCAAGTTGCACTAGGGGAGATTTGGGTTGGACATGAAGAACGATTTCTTCCCTGCAAGTATGGTTAGGCATTGGAACAGGCAGCATCCCAGCACTGTGGCCTCATGCCCTCCTCGTAGCTCCTAGGTTAAACGTTAACCTCTTTGTGTTTCAGTGTTTCAGCTTGTTTGATATCACAGGGCACTTTGGCTTTGGACTCTGGAGGAGCAGGTGGTGTGAGGGGGTTCCAGTGTGAGGGGTTCAGCTTATCTGCTGCCAAGGAATGTGGAGAATTTCCTGGGGAGGAAGATGAGATTTTCACTTTCCCAGTGGAGAGAAACTATGTCTAGGTGGGTGACACTGTGATGTTTTATATACATGGGCAGCTCCCTGCTTGGGCAGCCTGGATGTTAACTTTGCACCTGGCCAAAACATTTTTTGCTCTGCCTGTGAAGCTCGGAGGGGAGGGTGCTGGGATGGAACTGATGCAGCCTTATCTGCGGCACGGCCTCGCTACGGTCGAGGAATCCGAGCCCTGGCTTATGTCAGCCTTGAAGCTTTGCCCTTTCCTTCCAGCAAACTGCATACCATTGCTTTGGAACCATTCCTCCATCAGGGGCACATCCTTCCAGGAGTGTGGCCGGGTGGTGAGCACAGGTGTGGGTTCATTGCCAGTACAGATCCAGTTCCCCACGGCTGTCTCCGGCAGCCCGATGCCTTCCGACTGGTCCTCCTTGGGAGTGCCATGGCATCACCCTCCTGACAAACAGCAGCATCCCTTCTCCAGAAGCATTAGCCCTTGCCTTCAGTGTGCAATTATCCTTACAGGAGACATTCAGGTCATCTGTTCCCCTCGTGCAGTGAGCAATGCTTCGCTGAATGACTGATGCTTAACATAGGCAAGGGTCACCTTACCCAGCTCACGGTGCCCAAGGCTTCCACTGCTCCCTAAGTGAAGTCTTTCAGACTTCCTCTGGCAGTTCATTAGCAGGGGAGAAAAGAAAGAAAAATCAATCCTGGAAATACATGTGGCAGCAGTGCCCAGATCCCACTGGTGGGGTGGTGAAGCTGTCCCATCCCTGCCTGCTTGGGCTGGGAATCACCCTGGAGCTCAGCGCTCCCCTCGCACCCTAACCTCCCAACTGACCCTGAACAGCGGCTGCGGGGTCAGGCTGACATCTGGCACCAGGAGAGCAGGGAGGGGGAAATGCTGCCTGGAAGAGAAGGAGCTGGAGGAGGATGGGAAGGGAAGGGCAGAACCAGAAGCTTCTGAAGCTGCAGGGTAAGGCATTAAAGTGCAGAAGGGGAGGATAGAGGATGCTGAGTGATTTTTTTGCTGGCTGCTCCCCCAGGGGTCTCAGGGCTGAGGGCAGAGCTTGGTTTCTAGCAAGACACCACAAATAATACAGCTAAGGGTTGCAGCTAATTGTCACGTCTCCATCAAGCCTTGGGTCCTGTTTGTCTTGAGGCAGGATGCATTTGCAGATGAATTTTGAAAATAGCTGAGGATCAAATGTTGGTTTTTGTTCCTTGGCAGCGAGTGTTTTGCTCCCTGTCGGTGCTCGGTGATGCAGATCTCTGTGTGCATTCAGAGTCTGCAGCTAACCTTACAATTTCCTTCCTGCTCTCAGCTTCTCTTTTCTGTGCTCACACCTTTCTGGAAGCCTCCTGTGGGGCTACCATATTCCCTACTTGGTTTTGTATTAAAGGAATGCTTTTCTGTAAGGGCTGAGAAAAATCTTCCTCCTTTTAGCTTTAGCTACATAAAGGAATAATATTCTTTTCACCCTCTGAAACCAGACCAACATTTCAGAGTGCTGAGCCTGCTCCAGTGTGTTCTGTCAAGGAAAAAGCATTTCCAGAAGCAGGGAAGCTTTTGCTGCTTCAGCAGCAGCAGCAGCAGCAGAGGTTAAGGGTTGATGATGTGTTGTCCCAGCTCTTGGAGGGGGGCAAGGACTCCACTGCTTCCATCCCCAGCCACCCAGCACGTAGATCCTGGGCACAGGCTGCATTCCTGGTGCTGGGGATTGTCCTGCTCAGGACATGGCCTGATCCATGTGTGTGGGGTGGGGAGGAAGCTTTTGGTGCCTGGTTCTTCACGAGCCCATTCCTGCCCTGAGATTGTCCCAAACCAGCTTCCTTTTCTCAGATCCCCGGAGCGTGCCCCATCTGCAGGTGGGGAGTGGTGCTCATGCACCCCATAAAGATCCCCATTTGTTGGGAGTGGCCTGGTTTTCCATCACTTGGGTTGTTTACTGCCTCTCCACGTGCTCTGCTGTCCCTGTCGTTGTGCTTGGCCAAGAATAGAAGCCTGAGCATCTCCAGGCATCCTGCAGCTGCGGCTGGGAGAGATCTGAGTTGCCAAATGCTCTGTGCGTTCGTGGCTGAGTCTGCAAAGGAGCTGAGCCTCAGAAGTGGCAGTGCTCTGCTCAAACCCCTCCTCAGCACCTCTTCAGAAAGGTCTAGAGATAGTGTCTGCACACTGAGGTTACAGAAAGCAGCTGTTCATGACCTGCCTTTGTTTCCTCTCCATCCCCAGCCTCCCAGGGCCGTGCCGTGGTCTATCAGCACCAGCAGCTTCTCCAAGCCTGAGTGCAGAGGAGCCTTTTGGAGCAGCCTTTCAAAACCTCTCTCTCCATTGCCCTGGCTGCCCTAGATGAATGGAGCTGTTGTACAGCTGACAGCTGCCATTTTAATGCTCTGGTGTTGGGTTTCCTTGCAGGAGGCTCGACCTCAGTGGGCAGATAGGACTGAGAAAATCCAGGTTCCACCAGAAACCATTGGAGATGAGTGCCCAGGTTGTTCTAAGGTAAATCAATAATGCATCTCATCTCCCTGGCTGGGCTTAGTGACTGAGCCAACGGTTCATCTCACCATTTCTGGGCTTTGAAAGCACTTTCAGAGTCGTTCCTGTTGAGACTGCTTTCTCACACTGACCTGCTGTTACGAAACGCTCAGGCAGGATTTGTTTTCCAGCGCTGCCAAAACATTGGTGATTTACTCATCCCAGTGCTTAGGAGGAGCTGTGGCCACTGCTGCGGTGCTGAGCCTCCTGCCAGTACCGAGGGAGCCACACAATTCTTGCCAGTTTGGGAGTGGAGGATGCTGCCTGGCTCCCAGGCAGGCTCCAGCCCTGTGTCCTCCCCGTGCTGCGAGAGCCCAGTGCTTGGCATGTCCCAGTCACCTCCCCCTTCCCTCCCGCTCCGTGTGTGGCTGGGAGCCTGCTCCTCGCTGGAGGAGCAAACACCTTCCTCGGTGCCTGGCTGTTCCTGAGCACTCTGCCGTGCTTCCTCTGCTGTTCTGCAGCCTGATCCAAGAAGGAAACAGGAATTCAGTTACAGAATAATCGAATTGAGAAAGATGAATCCTTTT
Organism: Galbula dea; assembly: GCA_013399015.1. Lineage (NCBI taxonomy): Eukaryota > Metazoa > Chordata > Aves > Piciformes > Galbulidae > Galbula > Galbula dea. The sequence goes on along the minus strand of VWZX01000114.1, from coordinate 424,346 downwards.
TGGTGTTGCAATGACAGGTTTTGCTCATTGCTACTTGTTTGCTCTTGGAGCTTTAATTAGCAAGTTGTCCTTTCCCAGGGCAAATCTTCCCAACTTGTGAGGCTTTCAGGCTAAATATTTAAAGCATCACTGATTTCTTTTCCTTCTCTCTTTAGCTAAAGCTTGAGTGAAGTAAGGAAGAGGATTAGCTTGTAAATGAGCACGAGGATGCAGCCAACTCCAGTGGCTTTCCACACTGGCAGTGCTGGGTGGCTGGGCTCTGCAGATCTGGTGGGGATCAGGTGGGATATTGTGTCCCTGTGGAATTAGCCCAGGACACGTGGGACAGTATTCATGTGAGCCCTGCTTCAGGCTGGCTGATACCCAGTGCTCCACGGAGCTTGGGAGGACAGGATTGCAACTTTTTGGGTACAAACTGGAGGTGATTGGGTGAATTTCTATCCCAGAGCACAGCTTTGTTTCGTGTGATAGTCATGTGTGATTCTGGAGTAGGTGCCTTGCAGTGAAGTTTATCATCTCTTGGAAACTCACTGTTGTTTAACAGCACTTGAACTGCCAGGGATTGAAACAATGTCTCTTGAACCACTTGAATGGGATAAGGCTTGGCTTGATAGAGGGCTGTGGTCTTAGAAAAGCTGTAATTCCTCCTCCTCCCCCTCCACTGATGTTACTATCAGATTTGTCTTTCTAGCTGTGGCAAAGGCTGAGGAGCAGAACATGAGCTATTTTGATTACCAAAAGTCTCCTCGCTGCTAATTTAGTCAGCTCCTACGTTACCAGTGTGAGCTCTGGGTGTTCAAACTGTTCCTGGGTTTTTTTAGTTATTAAGTTCTCCAGATAGTTGCCATGGAAATAATCCTGGATTCAGAGAGGATGGAAAGGCCCCAGGGCTTCTGGTGTGGTGGCAGCAACGTGGGGTCTGCAGGCTCTGGGCTCTGCTTCTGGGCAAACCCTGACCCTGCTTTGCCATGCTGGTGCCAGCTCCAGGCTGGGAACCAGCTCACTGCTCCTTGGGCTGCCCTTTTGGAGTTTTGGGGTGGAATTCTCCTGGTTTTCATACTGCAGAGAAGTTGCAGAAAGCACTCATAGAATCATTAGGGTTGGAAAAGATCTCCAAGATCATCAAGTCCAACCATTCACCCAACACCCCCATGCCACTAAACTGTGTCACCAAGTGCCATGTCTACATGTTCTTTGAACCCCTGCAGGGGTGGTGACTCCACCACTGACCTGGACAGCCTGGGCCAGACCTTGACAACCTTTCTGGGGAAGAAATCGTTCCTCATGGCCAACCTAAACCTCCCCCAGTGCAACTTGAGGCGGTCTCTTCTTGTGCTACCACTTCTTCCTTAGAAGAGCCCAACCCCCACCTGGCTCCAGCCTCCTCTCAGGGAGTTGGAGAGAGTGAGAAGGTCTCCCCTGAGCCTCCTCTTCTCCAGGCTAACCAAGCCCAGTTCCCTCAGCTGCTCCTCACAACACTTGTTCTCTAGACCCTTCACCTGCTTCCTTGCCCTTCTCTGGCCACACTCCAGCAATCCCTTTCCAGATGCTGGATACCCCAGCAACTCACAGTGTGACTCCACCTTCCCGTTCCAACCCGGGGAGGGACAAGCCCAAGCACCAGCCCTGCATCTTCTTTGGCTGCTCAGGGTATATTGAGCTGAGTAAGTGCAGTGACAGCTGGGCAGGAGGCTGGGAACAATGCAGATAAAGTTAGCTTTCAGCACCCTGACCCTCTGCAGGCTGCCTGCCAGGAGACTATAAATCATGGATGGGAGCAGGCAGTGTGGCCAGCAGGGTACCGAGCAGCACGGGGGCTGCGGTGCCCATGACATCACCGCTGCTCTCTCAGCCTGGGCTTTCCTATCACCACTGTCAGCTTGGGGTTTTTTTCCCACCCCTGCTTTTAAATAATAAATTGCCCTGGGAGTTGCAATAGTGCTTGGCCCCGTTCAGGCCTGCCAGGGTGTGCAGCCACACAAAGGGCTTGCCCCTCCAGGAGAAGGAGTTTCCTGTCAGGCTGAGGAACATCTCTCGCTGGAGGAGTTTGGCTCCCTGGTCTCGTCCTGCTGTCGGGGACAGGGGTTTCAGGTATCAAAGGCAGCGCTTCCAGCTCTAGTGACTTTTGATCTGGCTCAGTATCTGGGCTGGTTTTGAAGCTTGGCTTGGGGTCATTGGCCTAAGTTCATGGGTGGTTTCAGGGGGTAAAGTTCCCTGGTGTTGCAATTCAGGAAAATCCCCTTGGCCGCAGCCGTTTCCGTGAGCGGCAGCGTGTTCCAGCTCCGGGTCCTGCCCCCCTGCAGCTTTCACTTTCACCACAGCTGGGAAAACAGCTTGAGGTGACCCCAAACCTGCTCTCCTGAAGCCTTTAGATAAGTTCTGAAACCTCTGCTTATCCACACATTTGTGTGGAAAAGCTAAAGAGTGTTTGGACTCTTGCAGGCTTCGGGGCTGGGGTGGGAGCAGGGAGTCTCTATGCCCCTGGGGAGGCAGCTTTGGGTGGCTGTGCAGGGACTTCCAGCTTTGGGTGGGTGTGCAGGGATTTGCAGCTTTCAAAAGGTCAAAGCACTTTCATCTGCAGGTGTCAGAAACTGTCCCAAAACGGGGCAGAGCGTGGTGCCCTGCTCCTGCTGAGGCAGTGGTGAAGAAATGGAGAAGCCAAAGCAGAAAGCAGTTGGAAGAAGTGAGTGAGGTGATGGGAGAGCACAGAGTGAGGACCTGTGGGCTGGCAGCAGGGGGGACACTGAGGTGGGAGATGCTGAGGGTGAAGCAGCCTCCCCCCTTGGGACACAGTCTGTGGCTGAAGGGGCTGTGTGCAGGGGGAGGGGGAGCTCAGCTGGGTCCTCTTCATGGCCAGCACTCCTGAGGTGGTGCTGATCTAGCCACAGGAGTGGGTGTGGTGAAACCCAAGGTTCAGTGTGGTGTAGGGAGGAGAGCCACTGGTCCAGTGGTGCTCCTTGGAGTTGTGCTGGCCCACAGGCTCTTGGATGTGGTCATTTAAGTAGAAGCAGGCTTGTTTAGAGGAGAATAAAATGCCAGGATGGTATCATAGGAGATGGCTTAATTTGTTGGAAGAAGATGAGGAACAGATTTTGGCTAAGGGCATGAGGCAAGGTAAGATTAGAAACAGGTTTTGATGTTGTAGGGCACTGGGACCAAAAGCTTACATCTGGATGTGGAATTTCTTCTGGGAATCCCTCACAAAAAATTCCTCTGCTTTGCTCAACACTGAGTGAGAATTGTGCCAGGGGAGGTTTAGTTTGGACATGGGGAACAATTTCTTCCCTGAAAGGAGTGTCAAGGCCTGGCCCAGGCTTAGGCTGCTCAGGGCAGTGGTGGAGTCACCATCCCTGGAGGGGTTGGAAAGCCCTGGAGCTGTGGTGCTGAGGGCCATGGGTCAGTGTTGACCTGGCAGTGCTGGTTAATGGCTGGACTTGATGATCTTAAAGGACTTTTCCAACCCAAACAGTTCTGATTTTAAGTAGTAGACATTAGGGATCCTTTTCCAGGAGACATCTGGGCTACATCTGCAACTCAGGAGCCTCCAGATCTGTGGAGGGTTACTGTGCAAACAGAGCACTTCACACCTTCTGGAGCAAGACTGAAGGAATTATTCTTTCCAAATGGGGAAGCAAGCAATGCCACAGAGCTCCCTAAGAAAGAGTAAGCTGCTTAGGGTGGATTAGAGTGTGCCTGCCTGTTCAGCTCTGCAATTAGAGGGGAGATGGTGTGATAAATCAGGAGTAACTAGCTTACCTGTCCCGTGATGGGGTTTGTCTCTGGGCACATGTGCACCAGTTTCCATCAGGTGTTGGGGCACAAGTCCCTGAGGAGAAGGTGAGTGCACTTCTCTGGTGCCTCTCAGCTAGCTTTCACTGTCCTTTTTGTCCTGCACTTAACACCAGAGCTATAACAGAGGTATCCATCCAGGTCTGTGTCACTGGACTGGGCAGGCCACAGCTCTGAGGTGCTTCCATTTCCCAGAGGGTCCTAGGTTCCTGCAGTAGGAGGCCCAGGGGGTGTGAGGATCCTGGCACAAGCCTCCTTGGGGCCTTCTTGAGGTGGGGCAGCCAGTCTGCTGTCCTGCTGATGCCAGGAGTGCAGGACACAGGAGCTGCTCTGCAGTGGGACCTGGTGGAAGGCAGGACAGACCATAGGGTGCTTTCCAAGGGTGCTGAGCTGCATCAGCATCTCAGCAGTGCATGTGCTTCTGACAGGACTGGGGGGTCCTCAGGCAGAAGTCTTCAGATGGTGAGGTGCTGCTTGTTCTCCCCAGCTGCTGAGTGTACACATCCCTGCAGAGGCTCGAGGTGTTATTGACTTAGATTTGGAAACACTCTGGATATACAAGAGAGCTTCTGTAGGGCAGGAAGGTGTAAAACATTCTAAATGTGTATTGGTTTGGCCAGACTGTCAGCTCCAGGGGGATCTGTCTCACCTGCAGCTCTGTGGTCAGTTGGTCCCTGCTAGGGCAGCATCCATCCAGTGCATCACTGCTGGGAGGCCCTGCACCACCAATTCAGTGATGCCAGGTTTGCTTCTCCCCACCCTGAGAGCTCTGCCTTACCTTCCCCTGGCTCAGCAGCTCCTCCATCATCACCTCCCAGAGCTCAGCAGAGCATTCCCAATGCATTAAGGCCTTGGCCAGGTCCAGTTTGGAGAGCTGGGTGAGGAGATGCTTGGCTAGGAAAGCAGCTCAGCCCATGCAGGACACTGGGGAGCCTGGCTCTTTCCTGCCAGTGTGACTGTGGGAGGGGGTCACTCACTTGGGTGGTGGTGACAGGTCACTTGGTTCCAGCAGTGTGCTGGACTGGCCCTGCCTGGGGTCAGTGCTTCTCATGCTGAAACAGCAACCCAGAATGTTGGGGGCTGTCTGAAGATCTGACTTGGCAAGCTCTGAGGGGCACAAGCAGTGATACAGGCTGTGGAGAGGGGCTCCCAAAAAGTCTGAAATGAGATGATAAATACCAAAGAGACATACTGGAGATCTGCTGCCTGAACCTCTGCTGGGACCAGCAGAAGGGAGGAGATGCTGCTGCAGCATGGGTTAGGAGTGGCACAGTCTCTTCTCCCCAGAAACACCATCCTCCAGCCCTCCCAGCTCCTCACCGTGCTGAGTGCTCAGGGAAGGACCTTTGGTGTTCTCAGCATCGTGGCACAAAGTGCTGCTGCTCCAGGGAGACACAGGCAGGGGCACACAGGAGCTCTGGTGGAGGAGCAGGGGAGTAACCATGGCAGTCACGCTGCAGCCAGTAACCGTGGCTCACAGCAATGGAAGGAGGAAGGCAAACAGCAGGGCTCTCTTTGGGGGGTGGCTTTCTGGTGAGGAGAAGGCAGAAGCTGGCTTCCACAGTTAGGTGAAGCACTGTAAATTACCTGCAGTTAAAAAATAATGCTCATTAAATTCCAAAGCAGTAACAATTAACACTGCTAATCTCCATTCACTGAGTTTCCTTGCAACTCTAATTGACAGAGAAAAACACCAACCCCAGCTCTGTACAGAAGGAAGGAGGATTTCTTGCTTCTGGCTCCATGCTGCATCCTTCTTCTGGTGCAGCTGGTCAGGTTTGCATGTTCCCTTTCCCTGAGACTTATCTTTTTCTTGTTAATGCAAGGAACTCCACACATAAGCTGAGTTTCAGTTGCCAGACTCTTTGCAGGCAAGGGTGCTGTGGGCCAGGCTGGAATGCAGGGAGCTGGCCTGAAGCAGTGCTGGGCTCCAGTTCTGGGCTCTCCCCAGTTCCAGAGAGAAAAGGAACTGCTGGAGAGAGCCCAGCAGAAGCTGGGAAGATGCTGAGGGCACTGGAGTATCTCTGGGAGGAGGAAAGGCTGAGAGCCCTGAGGCTGCTTAGCCTGGAGAAGAGCAGCCCCAGAGGGGAGCTGCTCAGTGCTGAGCAAGAGCTGAAGGCTGGGGGCAAGAGGCTGGGGCCAGACTCTGCTCAGTGGTGGCCAGGGCCAGGCCAAGGGGCACTGGGCACAAACTGGAACCCAGGAGGTTGCAGCTGAGCAGGAGGAGAACCTTGTTTGTTGTGAGGGTGTTGGAGCCCTGGCCCAGGCTGCTCAGAGAGGTTGTGGAGTCTCCTTGTGTGGAGAGATTGCAAAGGCAGCTGGAGGTGATGCTGGGCAAGGTGTTGTGGGTGCCCCTGCTGGAGTAGGGGTTTGGGCTGGATGACCCCCAGAGGCCCCTTCCAGCCCCCACCATGCTGAGGTTATGTGTGACTCCACACCTGAGACTTCACTAAGTGCATGATGTGGTGAGCACTGATGCCAAGCCCCCCCCTCACCCTGGTACCCCAGCCCCTGCTGGCACCTTCCTGACCCTGCTGTAGGATGTTTGTCTGCATTTCTCTTCCCTCAGTCATCCAGGAGTGCAGGAGCTGGTGGCTTTGTGCTGCAGCAGCAACCTTCCCAGGTCCTCTTAGCATGCAAGCTGAGTTCTTTGCACAGCAAATTTTGCTTTCAAGTTCAGGGAGTGCTGAGGCTCTGCACAAATGGACCTGCTAAAGATATTTTTTGACATTTGAAAATCCTATGAAGCTCATTTCTCCTCTCCTCTCCCTCCCTCCCAGCGTGCCTGCTTAACATGGAGGCACCACAGAGGTTCCTTTAGCCAGCTGGGTCACATCCTGCCCAGCAGAGCTCAGAAATATGGGTCACAACGAAGGGAAGGAAACAAAAAGTATATTGTCCTCATGTCTTTACACTGGTGGCTGATTGAGGGACTCCCTGCATGGCCAGCTTAAGATCTTAATGAGGGACCAACCATGAGGTAATTCAGAACATGCCCCTTTCACACTGTCTGCTCAGCAGCACGACCTGCCAGCAACAGGGTCCTCCTGGGTGCTCTGCTTTAACAGGGGCATGAACCTGGCAGCCTGTCCTTGAGGGGAGCATGGTTCCTGCTCTCAGGTCTGCATCAGTCAGTGACAGACTGTGAGCACCTTGTTGGTTTTCTTATTAACAACTAATTCTCCCAGGCTGAGGCATTGCCCCAGGAACCCAGGCTGAGGCTCTTACCCTGAGAACCCAGGCTGAGGCTTTTACCCTGAGAACCCAGGCTAAAGCTCTTACCCTGAGAACCCAGGCTGAGGCTCTTGCCTTGAAGCCCAGACAGGGCCCTGGGTTGGAGCAGGTCTCCTTCAGCCTCGTTTCATGCTCTCTGAGGTTAACTCCAGCTTCTTCTCCAGCGTTTTTCAGATGGAAATAGAAGAAGGCTTTCTGTTAAATCCTCATTTGGGGGCCTTTCTGAAGGTGGGAGTAGCCTGCAGTGGGCCAACCCCTAGTGGTGCTGGTAGCTGTGTAATTAGCCAGGTTTTGGGGAGCAGGGATGCAAAGAAGTTTGCATACACTGGCTTACAGGCAGTGTTTTAATAGTATGTTTTTTAGGGCTTGGCTGGAGTCCAGCATTTTTTCGTGCTATTATCCTCTATTTACAGCTCTCAGCAATCAGCTGATGTCACTGCACATATGTTTAGAGCCGTTGCTAAGGTGATTAGCTCCAGAACTCGACGCCCACGCAGTCCTGATGAAAGGCTGAGGAGCTGCTCGGCAGCGTCTGCTCGGAGCCAGGCATTGTCACTGGCAACGAGGAAGAGCCATAAAACAATGTTCCCCAATTGGGGGGTAAATACCTTGGCCTTGGCTGAGAATCGGGCTGCAGGTTTTACAGGAGCAGAGCTTTTATCTGGCACCTTGAGTTAAAGCTGAGAGCCTTTTCTCACTCAGAAGAGGTTGAAAATGACCCAGTTCCTGAGTTCTGAGAGCCTGGGTGGTGTTGGTGCATCCAGGGTTTCCTCTGCTGCTAGCTCAGGAGGCAGAAGGTGGCAATCCAGGGCCAGGGCTGCTCTCCTGTTGGTGTCTGTCTGTCCAGTTGCTCAGGGACACTCAGTGAGCACACAGTCTGCAGCCCAAGCCTGGCTGCTTTGCAGCCAGAGGGTGTCACATCTCCATTCAGTGGTCACCTTGAACTGGGAACAGTCTCTCAAGACCATCCCAGTCACTGGGAGTCTTGTCCCTCCCTCCTGAGAGGAGCCATCCACCCACCACCTCCATGGCCATGGGCTTTTGGATGTCCAGCTGGTGAGGAGTGATCTTCTCCAACAGAAAGACTCATCTCCAGTGGGAGTCTGTCCTCTCTGATGGGAGTCAAGCAGTTCACCTCCTTCTCCCCTTCTAGATCATGGCAGCAAGTTGCCTTCACTTAGCAGGACTTGGGTCCTGTTACCTGCTGGGCTCTTGCTGTCCATGTAGCAGCAGAATAACTTGGATTCACAGTGGAGAAGCCATGCAGTGCCACCAGGTTGCCCACAGCCTCATGGTGGAGAAACCATGAAGTGCCATCAAGTTGCCCACAGCTTGCACCAAGAACAGGGCTACCAGGTTACATTTTAAGAGCTGCAAAAACTGCTTTTGGGTTTAAGTCAGTGGATGAAATGTGTGTGAAATATCTTCTTTCCAGTCCAAGGTACTCTGGTATCTTTTAAACCCAATTAAAACCCAAGTCATTTCCATTTAAACTAGGAAAAGCTGCATACTCACAGAGATTTTTTGTCTCCACTCATCTAGTGCACACTAAGCATCTTAAATGATAGCATTTTCTTCCCTGGGAGCTCACTGTTCTCCCACTGCTTATTTTTTATCCTTTCCCCTTTTTTCCCCAGGATCCTGGCTAAAGCTTGACCTAGTTTGGTTGTCATCACATCATGAACCAGGGCAAACCTTCACCTACCCCAGCTCCTGCAGTTCTTTTCTAGAGGCTGTGCAGAAATAGCCACACACAGCAAACAGCTGAGGGCAAGCACCAAGGGCCAGGCTGAAGAGGTGGTGTTGCTCCTTCCCTTCCCTGCTCCCTGGGTCAAGGTCTCTCTCTAGGTGCAGAGAGAGGTTGCACTTGGTCAGTGGGACAGGAGGTGTTCATCTGCAGAAGGAAAACCTCCTTTACAGCTCCTGCTCCCCTCTGAAGTGGCACTGGCACTGCCATGGGAAGCACAACCCTGAGTAGCTAATTTTAACCTTAAATATAAATGGTGTTAATTATTGACTGTGGGAAGAACATTTGGGTGAGGGATGCAAAGGGACCTGCACCATCTCCCTTCCACCAAACCACCTGTTGGTCCCTTTTCAGGGTGGCACCTCCTTACTCTTACTGAGGCTGGCAGGGTGCTGCTGCCCACGGTGCTTCTCGTGTGGTCTGGAGCCTGGGGAAGTGTGGAGACCTTCCCTGGAGGGTGTCCCCCAGTGCTTGCCTGAGCTGGGCCATGCATGTGGTCAGCAGGTCCAGGGAAGGGATTGTTCCTCTGCTCTGCTCTGGGGAGAGTGCTGGGGCCAGCTCTGGAGTCCTCAGCACAGCAGAGACATGGAGCTGGTGGAGCAGGCTCAGAGGAGGCCACAACACTGATCTGAGGGCTGGAAGCTCTCTGCTGTGAGGACAGGCTGAGAGAGTTGGGGTTGTTCAGCCTGGAGAAGAGAAGGCTCCAGGGAGACCTTAGTGCAGCCTTCCAGTAGTGAGGAAGGAGGGAAGATGGGCAGAGACTTTTGAGCAGGTGCTGTTGGGACAGTCCAAGTGCTGATGGTTTGAAACTAAGAGAGGAGATTTAGACTAAATTTAAGAAATTGTTATGCTGAGGGTGGTGAGAGCCTGACCCAGGCTGCCCAGAGAGGTGGCAGATGTCCCAGCCAGGACAACCATTCCAGGTCAGGGTGTTTGGGGCTCTGAGCAACCTGCTCTAGTTGGAGATGTCCCTGCTGGCTGCAGGGGGTTGGCCTAGGTGACCTTGAAAGGTTCCTTCCAACCCAAAGCCACTCTCAGATTCTGTGCCCAGTCCAGCACTGCTGAACATTCCTTCTCTTGCTTAAATGACCCAGTTCCTGTGGTTCCTGGTGGGATCTTTTCCTTCCAGCAGGGGCTGGGTTTGGATGTCTCAGCTGGAGATGGCTGTGGCCTCGCTGTGTGAGGGTGCAGGGTCTGTACCCATCCCCTCTGAGGTTTCCATGAGGAGGGAGACCCAAGAGTCATCATCCTTGCTCCTGAACTACCCTCGGGCCCCTTCTCTGCTCCTCCTCCTCCTTCCCCAGCTTCCCTGTCCTGGGCTCTAAAGCTGTTCCCAGGGCTTAGGGAGGGTGAATGGAGGTTGCATAACCCTGCTCCTGCTCCGTGGGGCCAGAGGCCAGCAACAAAACCCAGATTAGAGCCTTTCTGTGCAGAGTGGAAGGGGCCAGGGGGTACATTGATATGCAGATCCTGGGGGGGGAGGGGGAGGCACCACCGAAGCATTGTTGGGGAATGTCCACATGTTGGCTGCATGAAGAGATGGAGGAGAGAGAGTGAGGGAAGTGCTGGGTGCTGGAGCCTGGAAGGGAAGCTCTGCAGTGATGTGGCAATGTTCTTCTCCAGCTCCATTGCCAGGAGGCCTGGACTGCTAAATTGCACTGTTGATAGACAACTTGCAAGCTTGCTCAACCTTCTGATTTTCTAGGGTTTGTTTCCAGTGGATCTTTTGGGTTTTATTCTTGTTAGGCTCTGGTTTTGCCAGAATGATGTGAAACTGGGCAGTGATGTTGGTTCTGCTGCCCCTGGAGCAGGCTCAGGTACAGCAGGAGGCCACTTGTTATCCAGCACCTTTCAAACAAGGTGTTTGTGCTTTTGCCTTTTCTCTCAGAAGCCCAGCACTGATGGAGTCTGCCTGGCTCCTCCTGCATGCCTCAGCTTCTCCTAGGGCATGTGGCTTCCCATGTGGCTCAGAGGAAAACCTGTCTGTGCCCTGCTGGTCCTGTGATGCTTTAAACCTAGAGGTGAGCCCTTCTCTGCATGGTGACCTAGGAATACTGCAGGGAAACACCTTCTGGACTGAAACCTGGTGTGAGCTGCAGGAGCTGGAGCCCATCTCCTAGCCCTCAGGGGACAAAAGGCTCTGCAGCAGGAGGAGGTCGGTCAGGCTGGTGTGGCCAGGCTGGGAGAGTTACTGTGATACTCTTGTTTCCTTGCACAATAGGTTTTGAAACCAGGGAGGGGAATTCTGTGGGCTGGTGTTGGGAGTGAGGAACCTGCTGTCAGGACCAAGAGATGGGAAGCACACTTCTGTCCCTTGGCTTTGGGTCAGCTGGGGCAGAGCTACCAGAGCAGCCTTCAGGGAGGGCTCCTCAGCAGTCCCACTGCCAGGGTTCAGGGCCACTGCATGGGCAGTGCTGGAGGCTGCTGGTGCACAGTGGCCAGTGAAAAGCTAATGGAGCAACAGAGAGCTGAGAGTTTATCTTAGTGTGTAAGAGTCTTAGGAATTGTAACTGGAATCATTCTCTGCAGCTCCCTGAGAGGAGGCTGGAGCCAGGGGGGGTTGGGCTTTTCTCCCAGGGAGCAAGGGACAGGATGAGAGGAAACAGCCTCAAGTTGTGCCAGGGGAGGTTCAGGTTGGCCATGAGGAACAATTTCTTCCCCAGAAGGGTTCTCAAGGTCTGACCTAGGCTGCCCAGGGCAGTGGTGGACTCCCCACCCCTGAAAGGATTAGAAGCTGTGGAGCTGTGTTGCTGAGGACCATGGTTTAGTGGTGACCTGGCAGTGCTGGTTAAGGGTTGGACTTGATGATCTGAAAGGTCTCTTCTAACCTAAACCATTCTGTGACTGTATGATAAACCAGCAAACTACCTGGTGACTCCAGAATGGCACTGCATCTTCTGCAGTGGAATCTGTGGCTTCTCCTCAGCTTCAGAGGTTCTTGGAGTGGAAACTCTGCCCTTCCCAGCGTTGCTGGCCCAGGCATGGTCCTGACATTGCAGAAAGAGGGAAACCTTGCATAGATTTAAGCAGGTCTGGACAAGTCTTTGGCCTGGCTTTCAGCCTGGTTTCTTTCAAGAGTGCTGGACTCTCTTCTGTCATCTTCTCAAACCCCTTCCTGTGTTGGGACATGAAGTCAGTGATGAGGTGCTGAGGGCCATGCTGCTCCCACAGCTCCCATCCCACTGGCAGGAGCTCCCGTGGCGTGGGTGCATGTGTGGGGGGTGTGTAGCCACACACCCCCCTCCTGAAGGGCTGAGCTCTTATTCTGGGAATCCAGATATAGTTGCATGGGATCAAGTGCTCAGGAAGAAATGGAGTAATCCATCCTTGGGAGAAGTCCAGGGCTTGAAATCCCTACTAGCCTTGTTCCTGCAGCATGGGCTGCACCCAGCGTGCTTGGGGAGTCAAGGTCCTTGCTCCTGATGGTTTCATTTGGACAAGGAGTATCACTTAGTGGTGGCATTTTAGGGCATTCCTTTCACTCTTCCTTCTCAAAGAATTCTCCTGAAACATTCAGGCTCCTGCCCTTTGGATGCTAATAGACTTCTGCTGAGATTTTGGTTTTGTTAGGAGGTAGCAGCCAAGCTGCCTTTGCAGGGGCTGGGGCTGAAGAACACTGCCCTGAGACAATGCCTCCATTCAGGGCCCTGAGACAATGGGGGTGGAACGTTTCCAGTGGCAATTAGCATGCAAAGCCCCATCCTGATCAATGCCTTGTGCTCCCTGCCTGTGCTCTGCCCTCACTGCTCCTGCAAAGTGCTGAGCTGTTCCTCCTGCACAGCCAGAGCCTCCTGCATGCTGAGCTGCTAAAAGAAATCTCTTCCTCAATTGGGTCCTGGAGAGCAAGAAAAAATTCCCAGTTCACATCTTAGCAAGAGTGAAGCATCTGTGGAAGCTGTGGTAGATGGAGACTGGTTCTGTGTGATGTCCACAGCTGGTTTTGCATGTCCTTTCTGAAGAAAAAAACACCAGAAATAAGAGTTGGACCTTGCCTGGGGCATCTGGGTCACAGCATTTGGGTCACAACAGCTACATGAATGCTCCAGGCTTGGGGCAGAGTGGCTAAAAGCTGCCCAGTAGAAAAGGACCTGGGGGTGCTGGTTGACAGCAGCTGAAGATGAGGCAGCAGAGTGCCCAGGTGGCCAAGAAGGCCAACAGCATCCTGCCTTGGATCAGCAATACTGGAACCAGCAGGACTAGGGCAGGGATTGGCCTCCTGGACTGAGCACTGGGGAGACCACACCTTGAGTCCTGGGTTCAGTTTTGGGCTCCTCACTCCAAGAAGGACACTGAGGTGCTGAAGTGTGTCCAGAGAAGGGCAAGGAAACTGGGGAAGGGTCTAGAGCACAAGTGTTGTGAGGAGCAGCTGAGGGAACTGGGCTTGGTTAGCCTGGAGAAGAGGAGGCTCAGGGGAGACCTTCTCACTCTCTGCCACTCCCTGAGAGGAGGCTGGAGCCAGGTGGGGCTAGGGCTCTCTCCCAAGGAACAAGTGACAGGATGAGAGGAAACAGCCTCAAGTTGTGCCAGGGGAGGCTGGGGTTGGATATTAGGAAAAATTTCTTCCCTGAAAGAGTGATTAAGCATTGGAAGAGGCAGTGGTGGAGTCACCATCCCTGGAGGGGTTGGAAAGCCCTGGAGCTGTGTTGCTGAGGGCCATGGGTTAGTGGTGACCTGGCAGTGCTGGTTAGCAGTTGCACTTGATGCTCTCAAATGTCTGTTGCAACCTTAATATTTCTATGATTCTGTGGTCATTTGGCCATGGGTAGCTGTGAGCTGGGGGCATTAGAGAACTTCTGGTCTCAAGAAAGTGCAGAGTTGTGGGAATGACCCAGTGGTGCCCAAAGCATCTGCTGGAAAGGGCTGGGGTGGGGGAAGTGAGGTGCCACTGGAGGTGGCAGAGTCATGCCACTGCTTGCAGAACAATTGGAGATCAGGAAATGCATGATTTGTCCTTCCACCCTCTGGTGGGTACCTGAAGTCAACAATTGCACTTTGTGTTCTAAAAGCTGGTTTTAATCTCCCTCAATCTCAGTCATGAGGCTCTGAGGTGAAGGGGTTTATAGAGGCCTAAACGAATCAAGCCTGACCCCTTCAGTCCCAGGGGGTGACCACCAAGTGATGCCATCCTGGAGTAGCTGGAGCCTGTGATCTGCCATGCTGGGAGGGGCAGGAGGCTGAGCACTGCCTGGGGTGGCCTTGGGAAGGGTCTGGAACACAACAGGTTCTCTGGCTGGGGCAGGAGGCTCCAGAGATCTCTCTGGTGTCTCCCAGGACAGTGCAGCAGCCAGCAGTGCAGTGCTAGGGGACAGTGGCAGTGGCTTGGTTAGGAAGTGACATTTAAGGCAGCTGTAGCTGCTGCCTGGCCTGAGGAGAATTGTCACTTGTGAGGGCTCTGGCTGACCTCTGCCAAGTGACAAATGAGCTGGGCAGTGGGGATTGGAGACCTGGCCCTCGAGTCCCACCACACACAGCTGCAGGTCTTGTGTCCAAGTGCTAAGGCTGGGAGTATGAGAGGCTCTCAGAGCTGTGCTGAGGTGGTGCTGCTGTGTGCCATCACCATCCTGCCCCTCCAGCCACTCAGCAGAACAAGTCCAGGAGCTGAGACAGCTCCACTGCAGAGGGAATGGAGCTCAGCCCAGGCTCAGGGCACTTGGTGGCAGGGGAAGCAGAGGCAGCTGCAGGCAGTGGTTCTGGCAGAAGCCTGAGTGCCTGCTGTGGCTCAGTCAGAGGCAGGTGGTGGTGAAGGTGATTTTGGTCACCCCAAATTCCTAGTGATCCAGTGTCCTGGTTGAACATGGGGTAAGGAGCTGCTGCTGGATGTTGGCAGTGGGTGTGAACCAAGTGGGCACCCCTTGTGGCTGCCTGCTGGCCATGGCGTGCAGGTATGTCAGAGGGACAGCAAGCTGGCAGCAGAACTGGCTGTGAGAAGCAGCCAAGAACAGTTTAAAGCTGAGTTCATTCCTTGGTCTGCTTGGTGGGGAGCAGCAGTTCCTCTGGGTGCTCAGAGCCCTCCACCTCAGCTGCTGCAGCACAGCAGTTCCCTGTGGTGGGGCAGAGACAAGACTTTCCCTCAGCAGTACTGAGGTGTTGACATGTTCCCTTGAGTTCTAAGTCAGTTGCTTCGTGTGCAGCCCTGGTTGTGACTCACAGCCTTGGGCTGGGGTTTAGCTGGCTCTGAAAGGAGGCCAGGACCCAGCCAAGGACTTGAGTCACTACTGGAGATGGGGGGGGAGTAAGGATGGGAGAGAACCAGCAGGGTGACATGGCCAAAGCCAGCGACTCTCATCCCTCCAGCCTGGCTGTGGGAAGCTGGAGGCAAGAATGGGAGGTGGGAGAGCCTGTTCCCAGCTCCAGACCTGCAGCATTCCCTGCACTCCTTAGGGACAACCCAGGATAGCAAATCAGAGCTGGAAACAGGAGTTTTAGGACAGCAGGGGCAGAAAGTTGCCCTCTGCATGCATAAGGGTTCTTGCCTCTGCACTCTCTGAAAGGGAAGAGAGTGGAAATAGTCTTGTGGGTGATCTTGGATTCCACATTGACTTAGGCTATGGAAAAGTGTGCTGCTGATCCAAAAACAGCCAGCAGCAGGCTGGCTGAAACGTGCTGGTTAAAGCTGCTCTGGTAGAGCCATGTGGCCACTCACAGGGGCAGAGCAGGGATGGGAAACCTGTTCTAGGGGAAGGGAGACAATAAATCACAAACGCAGAGAGCTAGTGCCAAAGGAATGGGCAACTGGACTGCAAATCCTGACACTCTGGCTTGGTGAAAAGTGGTTGTGACAGTGTTTGGGTCATGGAGAAACAGCTTGGAAATGGAGAGGGGCATGAGAACACCTTTGGGTTTGGGCTGTGGAGACTTCTGCCTGGATAGATGAGCAGCAAGGCACGGTGGTGTGATGGGAATGGGGCACAACAGGTCCCATGCCGAGCTGCTGCCTTCTCCAGGCTCATTCGTGGTCCCTGATGGGGCAGGAGGATGAGGAAGGCTGGGAGGAGCCCATGAAGGTCACGGTGCTCCTGAGCTGTTCAGGGTAATCTGACTTGCAGAGCAGCACCCCAAGCCCCTTAGCCATTAGAAGAAGATGAAAGAACTGCAGTGCAGATGTGTTTGTATTGATGTTCTCCAAACCACAGCGAGCAGAGAGCTTCTGGGGCCACTGGGGAGTTCATTTCATGTGCTGTAGAGACTCAGCCTGCTCCTCCCTTCTGAAGAGAAGAGGTGGGAGGGAGGAGCTGGAGTGTAAGGACTGCTGTGCCTTGGTGAGCTGCCCCAGCCTGGCAAGGGACATGGGGCAGGAGAACCCGTCTCAGCTCTGTGATCCTGGCTCAGGCTGCTCCCTCCTCGGGCTGTGTCTGCAGGGAGCAGGTTGGGACAGGAGCCGTGTCCAAAGGGAAGCTGAGTAATGCAGCTCGGAGCCCGGTGTCTGCGTGCAGGCATTTGGTGTTGGTGCCAGGCTGGGGTTGCAGTGCAGCTCTGTGAGCTACCTTGGAGAACAGCTCAGCTCCTTGCTGGGAGGTCTCAACAATGCTCACCCAAGTCTTTTTCATGTGGGAATTGAGCTGCATCCTGGAATCCCTGACAACTGCCTTGTAAAGTCATCTTCAAGCCTATCTGGCTCGACAGTGCCTCTTAATAGCTTACTAAGAATGCTTTAAGATTTGCTGGAGCCCTGCCACAGCCCTGCTGGAGGTTCACAGGGGGCTGTGATGCTCTCCTCCAAGCTGAGATCCTCTCAGTTTTCCACCGTGAAGCTGCTCCCCTCCCCCCAAACCGAGCACCTCCGGAGGTGTTTTCCATGTGCCCTGTGGCAGGGAGGCAGCTGGAGCAGGCAGGGAAGGATCTGCTCAACCCCTGGCAGAGGAGCTGTGCCCAGTGCAGAGCTCAGGAGTTATGTTCTGCTGTGGTAGAGCTGTGAGTTTATCACCACCTATGGCCATTTTGTCATGGGTGGCACAGGAGCCACTAGGATTTCTAAGGGTTGAGCTCATGGCATGACTTTCCCAAGCAAAAATCCCACCAGACATATTCTGCTCCAGCATGGGTTTGTGCCTGGGGGTGTGGGGAAGGGGCATGTAACCCAGACCCCCAGTGCTGGATCAGATTCTTGTGTGCTGCAGGGACTTAACTCTGCTGAGCATGGGGAGGAGGAGGGTTACTGGTACCAACCAGCATTGCTCCTGGCCTGAAGGGTGTGTTGAATCTATAGCCACAGAGCAGCCAGAGTGCTGCCTGCATACCTGGGCTTTACTCATCACCAAGGAAGGTTTGGTGGAGGATCCTGACAGCTCTGCCCAGTGGGGTTGGGTGGGTGTCTGCTGAGCCTCCTGGGGGGGAGAGACATCAAAGCCAGGGCAGATGGAAGCAAAGAAGCTCTGCTGATGAGCTGTTGGAGTGGTCAGTTCCACTTGGTACTCGCTGGGGAAGAAGAACCTTGTAGGCTTCAGCCTTGAAGAGTCCTTGGGCTAGAGAGGGAACAGAACAGAGCTGGAGGCTGGGCTTTGTGTTTAAAACACCCATGCTGTAGCGAGAGCAGGCTCTGGGCTGTGGCCAGTCCTCCCTCCCCCTCCCCTGGGGGTTCACTTAGGCCCTGTTAATAATTACTAGAATGTACTTTCAGGCAGGTTATTTGTTTTCCCTCCTCATGATGTGCAAAAGCAGATAATGAAACTAATTTGCACCCTGGGTGAGTTTGCAGAGCTGGCCCTGGCCATGCTGCTGCCATGCTGCCGGGGTGCTGGCAGCTCCAGGACCACTGCCAGGGCAAAGAGAGCTCAGAGGGGAGGTGGGATGGACCCAGGCAAAGGCAGCACGGAGTCTGCACACTCTAAAAGCCCTTTCCCAGAGCCTGATGCCCCTCAGTGAAGCAGGGAAAGGGCCAAAGCAAGCCCTGATGTTCCAGCGTTGCTCCTGCAGGTTGTGGAGCTCAGGATGCTGCTGCTCGGGCAGTGAGGAACCTGCTGTGGAACTCGGGTGTCATCCTAGCCCCTTGTCTTTAAGGGATGGGTCCTGAGTCCTCCAGCTCGAGCTCTGTGGTCCTCATGGTGTGCTGTGGGAGCACTGGGGCTGGTTAGGCTGTTCTCAGTTAGGTGCTGGGGAGGCTGTGTGGTCTGTGGGGAGCTCTGGGGTGGTGGGCAGGGCTTTACCGTGCAGAGGGTGGGAGCTGTGGCTCCTGCTGCTTCCATCTCCCTCACCACTGGGCTGGGCTGAGGGGGTAAAAGCAGTTTGCAGGTGTAGAGCTGGGCAAGCCTGCACCCTAATTCACAGGTGCAAGCAGTGAAGGACCACACCAGGAGCACAGAGCACCAAGACCATCAAAGCCCAACACTCCAGTCCTGCTGTCAGTGCCCCCCCCCCAGGGCCAAGCCCTCTGCTGGTACCCACCTCCCAGCACAGGTGGGACCAGGCTCACCATGCAGCCTGGAGCTGCATCCCACCTCAGTCCTCAGCTCACAGAGACAGCAGCTGGGGCTATGCTCACCTCTTAAGGTGAGGTCCTTGGTGCAGTGTTACTGGGAGGAGCTGGAACATCTCCTTTGCCTGCTGTGATCTGATGAGAGCACGTGTGCAGTCTGCCAGGTGCCAGCCACGTCAGCCTGCTGCAGACCTGGGGGACCATAAATAGAGCTGCTCCAGTTGTACCATTCCAGCCTGGATCCTCTCAGTTTATGCTCCCAGGCTTGGCTCTGTCTTCATGTCTTCTTTTGATCTGTCTGCAGACTGGCCTTGGGCTTCTCTTAGGGCACAGACTACATCACTTCCAAGAAGGACATGGAGGTGCTGGAGTGTGTCCAGAGAAGGGCAAGAAAGCTGGGGAAGGGTCTAGAGCACAAGTGTTGTGAGGAGCAGCTGAGGGAACTGGGGGTTGGTTAGCCTGGAGAAGAGGAGGCTCAGGGGAGATCTTCTCACTGTCTCTAGCTCCCTGAGCTGGAAACAGCCTCAAGTTGTGCCAGGGGAGGTTTAGGTTGGCCATGGGAAACGATTTCTTCCCTGAGAGGGTTGTCAAGGCCTGGCCCAGGCTGCCCAGGGCAGTGGTGGAGTCACCATCCCTGGAGGGAGTAGAAGCTGTGGAGATGTGGTGCTGAGGGCCATGGTTTCATGGTGACTTGGCAGTGCTGGGT
This sequence comes from Galbula dea, assembly GCA_013399015.1. Taxonomy (NCBI): domain Eukaryota; kingdom Metazoa; phylum Chordata; class Aves; order Piciformes; family Galbulidae; genus Galbula; species Galbula dea. The sequence continues at coordinate 405,458 of VWZX01000114.1, read as the reverse complement.
TAATTCTTGGACTCAGTCTTAAAGGTCTCTTCCAGTCAAAGCAATTAGATGATTCTATGATTCTACCTTTCACTTGGGCTTCTGGTTTCCCCCCTGGGATCAGTAGGTCTGGCTCTGGTCCTTCCCTTCTCCACATCCTGCTACCAAGAGCCGTGTTGTCACTTGGGGCTCCTCAGCCCAGGGCTGATGGTGAATCCAGCATGCAGCTGGGAGACAGACCTTTCCTTTTGAAGGCAGACAGGGAGGCAGCAGAGGATCTGGGATTACTTTTTTCCCCCCCACCCTGCCACACGTGTGTTTAGTCTGAACGTTGCCTTCTGCAAGCTGTTGGGGCTCCTGGGCCGAGCCACGGCGGGATGTGCCGTGAGGTGGGGGACATCTGCAGAGCCTCACACTTCCCACCACAGCATTGGTCAGCTGCTACAAGACAGCTCCAGAGATTCCTGACTTGGCTCAGTTTTCACTGAGTGTTTAAGCAGCAGCTTTATAACAAAGCTGTCTTAGGAGAGGTCTTGTGTGTCTGGAGCTTCCACCAGGCCCAAAGTCAGGAGAGGCTCTGGATGGGTGAGAGCCCACATCCTTACAGCAATGATCTGTTAGAGCAGCCCCATTGTCAGAGCTTCCCATCACTGATGGGAATAGCTCTGATGACAGTAGCTTTGTAGAGAAAATTCAATTTCTCCTGTACAGGAATATACTTGTTTAATGGTCACTGCATTCCTGTGTGCAACAGATCACCTTCAGAGGCTCTGCAGTTGGAGAGCTGGAGATGGAGGAGAGCTGCAGGGTTGTGGAGAATTAACCTTGATTTGGTTCTTGGCAAGCCAGCAGCAGGGTTCTGCTGTGCCCAAACCTTCCCTGCTGTCCCCTGGAAGAGGCTGACCACTTTGTTCTGACGTGTTTGCACCCAGGGTCCTTGGCAGAGAGCTGAGCCAGGCTTGAGCCTCCTGGCACCGGCATGGCCATGGGCAGGGACCCTGCTGGTGCTCATGGCAGCAGAGGCACTGCTGGCTGGACTGGGAATGGGAAAGCTGGAGAGGGAATCCCAGCATGGTGGGGGCTGGAAGGGGCCTCTGAGGATCAGCCAGCCCAACCCCCTGCTCCAGCAGGGTCACCCACAGCGGCTTGCCCAGGGTCACCTCCAGCTGCCTTTGAAATCTCTCCACACAAGGAGACTCCACAGCCTCTCTGCAAAGCCTGGGCCAGGTCTCTGACACCCTCACACCAAACACTCTTCTCCTCCTGCTCAGCTGGAACCTCCTGGGTTCCAGTTGGTGCCTAGTGCCCCTTGGCCTGGCCCTGGGCCCCACTGAGCAGAGTCTGGCCCCAGCCTCTTGCCCCCAGCCTTCAGCTCATGCTCAGCATTGAGCAGCTCCCCTCTGGGGCTGCTCTTCTCCAGCTTGCACAATTTGGAGGGGAATTTGGCTTCTGAACCAAGGTGAGCAGAAGTGATGAAGGTGATGGGCAAGGTGCCTGTCCCTGTACACCTGGCAGCAGAGGGCACGTGCTTTGCTGGGAGATACTCACCCTTTGTGTTTTTGGCGTTGGCTGCAGCACACAGAGCCCCCCAGAAGCCCCAGAAGCCTCTTTCCTGTTGTACAGCATGTCACAGCTCAGCGTGGCAGCGCTCTGTCGTCAGCAGCCACATGGCTCCAGCTGGAGCTTCTCCTTCCAGCAAGGGCTGCAGCAGTATGGGGAGTCCTGCTCTGATCGGTGGCTCAGGGGTCAGCACAGCTTTGGAAGTAGTGGTGACAGTGGTGGGAGGAAGCACTGGCAGTTGGGAGAGCTGCACCCTGCCTGTGGCTGTCCTCAAGCCGGACATGTGCCCAGCAGATCTCCTGCTCCCCCTTCCCTCCCCAGCTCTGCCGCGGCTCAGAGCTCCCAGCCGGCACCAGCCTTTCCCCTCCGTAGCCTGGGGGTTGCCCAGCGCTGGCTCCGTGCCGTGCTGGCTCCCTGGCCATGATGTGCTCAGATTGAGGCTTCCCTGGCAGCAACCTGACACTGCACAGGGCCAGGACTTCCCCCAGCCCAGTTCCCTTCGTGCTTCCAGACTTCCTGGTTTAGTGTAAGTAATCTTTTCCATGTCCTGGGGGGTTTCATCACACGAGTTTGGGACTGCAGTGGGTCTGCAGCTCTGCTGTGGTGTCCGAGGCTGGGGGTGGAGGTGGAGGTGGCTGCTGCAGCTCCTGCTGGACGGTGACGCCTGGGAGTGCTGAAGGTGGGAGGCTGGCTGCCTGCAGCCGTGGGTTTGCTGCTGGAGGAGACTCCTTCAGAGCAGAAGCTGGGTTAGGTGCCTGGATGTTCTCAGGATGTGGATTTCCTGCCATGGTGTTTGGGGCTTTAGGAGGCTGCTTTTCCAAAGCCTGGTGTCAGCAGCCCCCTGCGTGAAGCCTGTGCAGTGTGCCCTGGCCATTTCAGCTGGAGAGAGGATCTCCAGGTCACCTGCTCCAGCTCCCTGCTCCACAGCAGGTTCTTGCCAGCAGTAAGTTGGGTGATTTCATCCTTCCTGTGTGTTTCCAGTATTGGGGAGTGAATAAAACTTTGAGGGATGTGTTAATAGGATGTTTGGGAGGGTAATGTAGCACTTGTGGTGTGAGTGAGCTTTGCATGGCTGAGGTCTTTGGTTAGGCTGGAAAACTGGAGCATCCAAGTGGTCACTGTGTTCCCTTCCCTGCTGGAATGATGCTTACAGGTTCTGGGTTTTTCTGGTTCTGGGCATTATGTTCCTGTTCATCTCCACTCATTCTTGCCCTGACATTTAAAAGCTGCCAGGAGGATGGCAATCAAATACCAGTTTTGCTGCAAAGAGTTCTGTCTCTGGATCACACATGAGGCTGGACCCCAGTGGCCTCAGCTGTAGATGGCCCAAGTGAAGCTCCTGAGCTCACAGGCACCAAGGAAGAGCAACTCAGGGAAGTTCTGTGTTAGCTTTTCCCCCAGAGCCTGATGCCTCCAGGGCCCTTTGTCTGGAGAGTGGTGGTGTGAGAGGTTTGCTCTGTCCCCTAGTGCTCGCTCCTCAATTCACCAGAGTGACTCCTGAGCTTCCCATGCTGGGAGGAGGCTTTGGGTGTCTGCAGCAGGGCAGGAGGATGCCGAGACAGGGAGAGGGAAACTGGGAAGAGTTGTGCAAGAACTGGGAGGAATGGAACTGTTTTGCTGAGGTTGCCCTGGCCTTTCATCCTCCCAGCTGGGAGGAGATGGAGCTGGGCTGTTGCAACATCGTGGACTCAACACCAGTTTGAACACAGACATCCCAGAGCATTTGTCCAAGAGCACCAGGGCTCAAGCAGGGCTTTTGTCAGGATGGAGCTGGTGTCAGCAGAGCCCAGGCTGGGTGAGGCTTGGTGGGAGCAGAGCTCCCAGCTGAGGATCTCCTCCATGGGAGAGGTCTGGTTGCAGTGGTTATAGCAGCATATTGGTGGTGTCTTTATTTCTTAGGGCATGAAGGTGCTTGGTCATAATGTCCTCTGGGGTTTAAGAGCTTGTCTAAGTCCTGTAGGGGTTTCTTTTGTCTTAGGCTTTGCCATACTGAACCATGTGTGCAGAAGATGGGACAGGGTAGGAGCAAAAGCCTTGTCTGAGGTTTTACTGCAGTATGCTCCTGATCCACCTGTGTGTGTCTGTCCATGCTTGGGTGGGCTGCATCTCCATAAGCAGAGACACACAAGGCATAGGTGCTGCTGATTTAATTTTATGCAGTCTTGATTTAATTAAAGCAGCCCCAAACTCAGAGGACTGGGTGGAATCTGCTTGCTGTGCCCTAGCCAGGTTACAGCAGGGCTTGAGTTCTGAAGGTGAACAAAGCACAAAGTTCCTGGTGATTTAGCCACCTAATAGAGACACTTGTGCTGATTCAGAGAGCTGAAAATGAGCATCAATACATTCTGCTTTCTGTCACCTTCCTGAACCTTCCCCTTCTGAGCTCAGCAGCAGATGAGGCTCACAGGAGCTCTCTGCAGGAGTGATGTTCACCCCACAGCATCCCCTTGGGCCAAGGCAGTAATGCCAGGGGTGGGAAGGTGGAAGGTGTGCAACCCAGGAGCAGTGAGGAGCCTCAGCCTGGGTGAAGATGGTGCCCACAGACCCTGCTAACCTCAGTCCCCAGGGTGCCACAAGACAGTAGGTGACCCAGCTCAGGACACCATCAGCCCCTGCTGCTGCTGCTTCTGTTGCCCTTTGGTTCACTGTGGTGCAGTCAGCATCCCGTCAGGGCCAGGCATGGTCAGCAGCTGGCTGTGCTGACATGTCTCTGGCTTGAAAATCGAGCCCAGCTTGGTTTGGAGACCTGACTGATGCTCCTCAACCCCTGGAGCTGCACTTCAGCAGAGCAAAGAGCAGTGAGGTGCAGCCAAAGCTCCCTGGCAGGCATAGGCAGAGCCCAGCTCCCCATACCAGCCTGGGAACAGAGAGGATGGTGCAGGTTTGTGGTGGTTGTTAAATTTCACCAGAAGAAGGCATCCCCAGGGTATCCCTCTCTGTCCCTGCTGCTGGGACCTGTGGATAGGCTCTGGGCACCTTGTGTGGACCGTGGAGGCTGAACCCACTGCCGTCATGGTGAGCTGTGGGTAGAGGCTTTGCCCTTCTCGTGCCTCCCAGCCCATCAGGGTTGCAGTTCTTGAGTTTTCTGCTCACAGGATAGTTGGGGATGAAGTTTTTCCTCTTAAATACATGTTCCTCACAGGAGACTCTGCAGGCTGCTGGAGGTCAGAATTGGTGATGGCTCTGGAGGTGCACAGTGTTGCTTTGTTTAAGTCCTTGGGATCTGCTTAGCTAGGAGAATAGTTTTCCTCCTGCATGCAGCAGTAGTGGAAATATCTGAGTGGAGTTCATCACTCTTTTGGGGAGCTTGATGTGCCAGAAGCCTGTAGATGACTGTTGGCTGACATGGTTCCAGCTCTTCCCTCACTGAAGCCTTGCAGAATCATCAGGGTAGGAAAAGACCTCACTGAGTCCAACCATCCACCCAACACCCCATGCCACTAAACCATGTTGCCAAGTGCCACATCTCCATGGGTTTTGAACCCCTCCAGGGATGGTGACTCCACCACTGCCCTGGGCAGCCTGGGCCAGGCCTTGACAACCCTTCTGGGGAAGAAATTGTTCCTCATGTCCAACCTAAACCTCCCCTGGCACAACTCGAGGCTGTTTCCTCTTGTCCTATCACTTGTTCCTTGGGAGAAGAGACCAACCCCCTCCTGGCTCCAGCCTCCTTTCAGGTGGGGAGGAGATCTCCCTTGAGCCTCCTTTTCTCCAGACTCTTGGTGAGTTTGTGTGAAGCAAAGAGGAGACAGATGAAGCATGGAGTCCTCCACCTCCAGAAGGTTTTGGTCCTAGGCAGTGTTCTGGAGCCATCCTCCAGCCACACCAAGAGAAACAACAGTGTTGCAATCAGCTCTTCCCTCCTGACTAACCGTGGTGGGGCAGGGCTGGACACTGCCCCAGCCTTCCTGCAAGGCACTGCCTGCTCCAGAGGTTTCCTCATCTCAGCTGATCCTGCTCCCAGAGCACAGCTAGGGGAACTGACCCAAACAAGAGTTTGGTAACCTTGGCTAGAAACCAGATCAGCAGCAACATCCAGAAGTGGAGCAATAGCAAGAGGCAGCTGCATGGAGATAATTGAGGGAAGAGTTGGTGGGAGAAAACTGCTCCTGGAGAAACCACAGAGGTGGAGAGGTTGCTGAGGGTTGCTGGGCACTGTCAGGGCTCGCTCTGAGTTTGCCCTGGGGGGGTCCCAGGAAGGGTCTGAGCTGGAGCTGTCTGAATCACAGGGGAGTTGGGCAGGAATTGCCAAATACCATCCTGTGAAGTAGTAACAGTGGAAAGCAGCTCTGTGGAGAAGGTCCCTGAAGTGCTGGTGTTCAACAAGTTCCCCATGTGAACAGTGCCCTCGTGGCCAGGAAGGCTGGTGGTCTCCTGGGGTGCATAGGTGGGAGCAGCAGGTCCAGGGAGGTTCTCCTCCCCCTCTGCTCTGTCCCAGTCAGGAGTCCTGGGTTCAGTTCTGGGCTCCCCAGTTCCAGAGAGACAAGGAACTGCTGAAGAGAGTCCAGCAGAGGCTAGGAAGATGCTGAGGGCACTGGAGCATCTCTGGCAGGAGGAAAGGCTGAGAGCCCTGAGGCTGCTTAGCCTGGAGAAGAGCAGCCCCAGAGAGGAGCTGCTCAATGCTGAGCAAGAGCTGAAGGCTGGGGGCAAGAGGCTGGGGCCAGACTCTGCTCAGTGGTGGCCAGGGACAGCCCAAGGGGCACTGGGCACCAACTGGAACCCAGGAAGTTGCAGCTGAGCAGGAGGAGAACCTTGTTTGTTGTGAGGGTGTTGGAGCCCTGGCCCAGGCTTTGCAGAGAGGTTGTGGAGTCTCCTTGTGTGGAGAGATTGCAAAGGCAGCTGGAGGTGATCCTGGGCAAGCTGCTCTGGGTGACCCTGCTTTAGCAGGAGGGATTGGGCTGGCTGATCCCCAGAGGTCCCTTCCAGCCCCCACCATGCTGGGATTTGGTATTTCTGTAATAGGAAAGCAGGGAGTTGTCAGAATTGAGGTGATTGCATGGTCTGCTGCTGCTGGGGCAGGAGATGAGTCTCAGGTTGTGCTGTGGGGGTTGTGGTTTACATTCAGGCCCTTAGCAGGGATGGCTTCATGCAGTGAGACACCAGTAGGGAACTGCTGAGGACTAGGGCTTTCACAGTGCCCAGAGGGGTCTTGAGCATCATCTTGCCCATGGTCCTTGAGGATGTGGGTGGACATCCCTGTGCACAAACCACCCCAGCAGGCTGAGGCTCTCCCTTGCAGGTCCTAACAAAGACTGGGAAGGGACATGCATGGCAGAGCTGACTGAAAACTCCAGCAGCTGCTGGAATTGATGTTACTGAGTTCACTTGGCTGGCAAGTGTTGGAGGAAGCAGGAGAGCCTTGCCTGAGCCTCATGCAAATACCTCCAGAGGGGAGCAGCTGGAGGCATACCCAGAGGTCAGGAACTGCTGTGGCTTAAGGTGGAATAAATATTTGAGAAAGGTGGAAGAAAAGATGGTGTGAGTGTGGGGACCAGGCACTGATTTAGGGAACAGGAGAGGAGGAGCCATGCAAAGAGGTGAAGAAACTCCCTGAAAGAAGGTTGGAGCTGGGGGGGGGGTTGGGCTCTTCTCCCAGGTGACTAGCAATAGGACCAGAGGAAATGGCCTCAAGTTGCACCAGAGAGGTTCAGATTGGATATTGGGAACAGCAGAGTGGTCAGGCACTGGGCCAGGCTGCCCAGGGCAGGGGTGGAGTCACCATCCCTGGAGGGGTTCAGAACATGCATAGAGGTGGCACTTGGCAGGGTGGTTTAGTGGCAGGGAGGTGCTGGGTCAGCACTTGGACTTAATGATCTTCAGAAGTCTTTCCCACCCTAAAAAGTTTGATGATTCTGTGTTTCATCTGTGAGAACTCATGATAAGGAGCAACCTCCCCCTTCAGCAGCCAGGAACCAGGGCTGGCAGGTTCCCCAGGGAAGGTGAGGAGGTGAAGGAGAGGGCACAGAGAGCTGTGGTGGCCCCAGATGGGACAGTGGGCAGGAATGCTTCCTGACCCTGAGCAGGGAGTGCCAGGACCTCTCCACTCCCCCTGTTTTGGGAAGGCTGCACCAATTAGCACCATCTCATTAATAACTAATCCTGCTGATGACCTGTCTGGGAGGCTGTGGGCTGAGAGGCACCTGTGTTTGCACTGCTGGCTCACCAGCCTCCTGCTGCTCCTCTGCTTACCTACCCATGGTGGAAGGGGTGGACTTTGCCCTCTGGGGCTGTGCTGGAGCCCAGGGAACAATTGCTCCTTGTTCACAGAACCATGAAGGGAGGGAAAGATCTCCAAGATCATCAGCTCCAAGCATCCACCCAACACCACCATGGCACCAGCTGCCACATCTCCATGGGTTTGGAAGCCCTCCACCCCCTCCCTGGGCAGCCTGGGCCAATGCCTAACCACTTTGAGGGAAGAAATTGGTCCTCATGTCCAACCTGAACCTCCCCTGCTGCAACCTCAGGCTGTTCCCTCTTGTCTCTTTGGGAGGAGTTCCCCAAAGCACGTGTCCTGCTGGTGCTCCCAAGCAATTTTGGGTGCTCTCCTGAGTCCTGTGGGCCTAGCAGGTAGAGGAGAAGCTGGTGAAGAGCAGGTGATGGATGCTGGGAGTGTCTTACCCCAGCACTCAGCAGGCTGCCCGTGGGCAGTGCAGGGCCAGAGGTGTGCTGGTGGCTTCTGAACGTGCAGCTTGTTAGTGATGTGCACCATGACCTGAGGGGGGACTTGGCTGGTGCCACCCTGCTGGCCAGCTCTGGGGTGCTCTGTACTGGCTGTCTTCTCCCAGGAGGAGAAGAGAGTCACCAGGGTAGAGTCACTGTCCCTGGAGGGGCTCAGAAATAGCATAGAGGTGGCACTTGGTGAGCTGGGTCAGTGGCTTGGAGCTGTTAGGTCTGTGGCTGGAAGGTGTCAGCAGGGTGATGGAGACAGGGCACAACCTCAGCTGCTGGTTTTCTCCCTGTGCTTTGCAGTGCTGGGCTGAGGGATCATCCCATTTTGGGTGTGATCTGAGTTACTTTAAGGCAGTGCTCAGAGATCTGTGGACACTGAGTCCTCCAAAGAAGCCTGAGCTTTTAAAATATCCCTGGCTCCCTGGGGGCTTGTTCATATTCCAACCTTTTCAGACCAAACAAGTGTGTTGGATTTGTGCAAATAATGTCTGCACCTCTCATTGGAGATTTTGGGGGTGGGTGAGAGCCTCCAGTCAACTTTCTTCTTATTGTCTGGTGCCTCAAGAAATCTACACCATCTATTTTACTCCAGACTGGCAGGGAATGGGCAGGTTCCAGCACCCAGTCCTTGGGCATGAGCTCATCTGTTGTGACTTCAGATGGAGCTGGCAGGAGTCTGCCTGGAGTGCTGGCCACAGGCTGAGAGGGGCTGGTTGAGCTCTGCTGGGGGGAGCTGCAGGAGGGATGGGATGGGATGGGACAGGCACAGGCAGCCTGTGGTGCAGGCAGGGCTGGGAATGCTGCCTTGGATAGACCTCTGAAGGCCCTAGAGGATCTGAGTGGTGTTGGTGTTCTCCTGACACAGCTCTGGATGCCACTGGCTGTGCCCAGGAGGGTAAATGACAGCAGTTCTGCTGGGTGTGTTACCAGGGAGTCTCCTCCCTGCTCAGGCAGTGGTTAGGGCTGAGAGGAGGCTCCAGAGGTGCCCACTTGTGCCTCTCCCCATTTCTCCATCACCTTCTCTGGGAGCCCAGTCCTGGTGCAACTGGTCCTGTGCTGCCTCCCAGCCAGCCCAACGTGCCTGAGCATGGAGCCAGCAGCTGGCAGCAGTCTCCTCCTCTCCTGTCTCCTTCTCCTCCTTGGAGGGACAGCTTCCCCCCCCCACCCCTGCTCCCTTTCCTTCCTTCCCATCCCTTTTGGGATCATTGCCTTTTGAGGTCCTTCCCAGAAACGTTTGGTCTCAGTGTGTGGCTTTGGCTTGGCATGCCCTGGGTGAAATAAACCCATTTTCAGCTGGTTCCTCGCCCTGCAAGGGGAGAGGAGAGCACTGGGTGTGTGGCTGGGGCTAGCTCAGCTACTCCCAACTGACCTCCCTAGGCACAGCTGCAGCCCTGCTCCTGCTCCTGCCTCTACCAGTGCTGTTTCTCCACCCTCCAGGAGGGTGCTCAAGGAGTTTGGGGGGTCCCTGACCCCCTGTCTGCTAGCCCCTGCAATGCAGGGAGGCAGTGGCCAGGAGGGTTTCCACACCCAGGGAGACCAGGCTGGGTCTTGGCTGCTTTCCTGCCTTTCTCCTTGCAGGCAGAGTCCTGGCTATGATGCTCTGGGGGCTGGGACCTCTGTGGCCTTCCCTGCTGCTGGCCAGAGCTGCCATCCTGAACCAGCTGGAGCTGCCAGGGCCAGGCTGGCCACATCCCAAGGGAGAGACATGGGATGTGGAGCGTGGTGGCCCAGCTGAGGGTCTGCTGTGCCCTGGGAAGGCAGGGATGGCAGCCAGGGCTGGCCCCTGGCCAGAGGGAAACAGCTCCTTTGTTTTCCTGGAGAAGTGAGAGGGATTATATTGTGCTGAGCTCACTCTGCTCTCCCCCTTATTATTGTGCAGCAGACATGTAATCATCTCCTTCAAGGAGCTTAGTTAATTGTTTACAAGGTAGGGAGGGTGAGGAAGGTCTCCTGGTGGAGAGGTGAGGTGGAAAAGGGATGTCATGGCAAAGGGGGGAGGAGGGTGGCTTGTCCAGCCCCAGGTTAGGAAGGATCCAAGGCAAATCGTAACTCCCCAGCCCTAGGCTTGTCCCTGGGAACTGCTCAGCCTCCTGCCATCAGCTGGGGACAGAGATCTCCAAACCTGGGGGTTTGTCCCTCGCCCTCTGACTCTCACTAACGTGCTTCAGAATGGAAGGAGAGCTGCGGGTGATTGTTGTGCAAATGCACTAGTCCTGCAGGCTGTTGGCCAGGGCAGTGCTCTGCTGACAGGAGCAGCAGCAGCAGCTTTCCAAGCTTGGTGAGTCAGCGAGGAACAGAAGGGCTGCAGGATTCATCTGGCACCAGCCTGGCCCCTGCTCACTGAAACAGGTTTCTGAAGCTCCACGTGAATCGGTTCCTAGCTACCCTGCTTGCAGGCAGCAGCCCCAGAGCCACCAGGAGCAGGATTTGGGTTTCTTTTTCTTTCTTTTTTAGGGTTGTTTCTTTGTTTTGAGAAGAAATTGGCAGCATGCAGACCATGGAAGGGATTTAGGGAGGTGCTGGGATGGGAAGGATGTGAGTTGAGTTCTGGGCTGCTGGTGCTGGGGCTTCAGCCTCTTGGCTTCAGGTTCTGTGAGCCCCAGGCTCCCTGTGTGGTGCTGAGCATGCCCAGGGTCAGCTGAGCTGCCTTCTGAGGGTGCTGTGTTCAGTCAGCCCTTGTGGTGCTTGCACTCTGGCACTGGTGCTGGGCTGCAGCTCCTTGGAGTGATGAAGAGCAGCAATTTGGGGACTCAGATTCCTGCAGTCATTTCCTTGCTCGAAGAGGAGGTTTTCTGTTCCCATTTTCTCTCTCTGGACATGCTGGGTTGATAGACTGAATTTTCAGCACTTTCCTCCTGCTTTTGCTTCCCAGCTGTGCTTTGCCAGTTCAGATCCTTTCCTCTTCTCACATCCAAAGGAAAGTTACACCTGCTCTAGTGGCAGATGTCCCTGCTGACCTCTAAAGGTCCCTTCCAGCTCTAACCTTTCCATGAAAGGGCTGGAGGGACCCAAACCAGCACCATGTCAGGCAGGAGATTGGGATTCCAGTCCCCAAAGCTTCTGTCCCAAACGTGGGTAACCACCTTCAGGGAAAGGAGCTGGGGTGGAGGATTAACTGCCCTGGGAGTGAGGTCTCTGCTGGAATGCCAGTGCTGGGATGGCTCAGCACTGGCTGGGGTGTCTGTGGCCAGGGCTTTGCTCTGGGGATTTGTGCTGCTGCAGGACTGGGCTGGGGCCTGTGAGTCCTTTTGTTTAATGAAAATTAAAATGCCACAGCCCAGCCCAAAGGGATCTGAAGCCTCTGAAGCATAAGGGAACCATTTCAGTGATGAAGAGACTTCCAGGGAACTTCTGAAATCGAGGTGGATGAAAGCTCCGTGCTAGTGTTCCTCCAGCCTTTTACACCCTGTCCACAGGCACCCAGCACCACTGTGATGGTGCTGGGCTGTCCTGATGCTACCTTGCACTGCTGTGATGGTGTTGGGCTGTGCTGATGCTGCTGCCCAGCACTGCTGTGATGGTGCCGAGCTCTCCTGGTGCTACTTTGCACTGGTTTGATGGTGCTGAGCTCTCCTGGTGCTGCCCAGGACAAGAATCAAGTCCTCAGTGCTCCCTCCTGGCCCCAGCAGGAGGAGGCCTTGGCTCCTCTTCTCTCTCTCTGTTTTCCCTCTCCCCGCCCCCAGCATTCCCATCCCCTGATGGAGCTCTGCGTGACTGCTCCTGGACAGTTTCCTGCCGCTGGAGCCCTGCAGAAGCCCAGGCTCTGGCAGAAGCTCCTGGGTGCAGTGTGTAGCTGTCAGGTGGCAGTTAGCTGGGGAAGGAGTTTCCACAGGGTGCCTGTTGGTGCTGTTGCTGCAGCCTGAAGCAACAGGAGCTCTGCTGTAGGGACTGATGTGGTCACCTCCCAGAGGTGCTCTCCTGCATGGATGCATTTTAGCCTCTGGTCTTGGGAGAGGAGATCGTTTTGTTCACCTAAAAAAGGCCTCTCCTGCCTTGGCTTCAGCCAGAGTTCCTGACCCCAGCTGCAGCTCCTGCTTTGCTGTATTTCAGATGTCAGTTGTCTTTTCAGCCCTGTAACCAGGCAACCCCATGGCAGGAGCAAGGAGCTCTTTGTTCTTCCCCAAATTGTCTTACCTGGGCCAAGGCAGCACCTGTGCTGGGCTGAGGAGCTCACGGTAAACCCCTCTGGGAATTCTGAGCCCCCTCAGCACTGTCTGCTCTCAGCTTATAATGGCAAGAGGTTCCAAAAGTCTCTTTTCTGAGGAGGTTTTGTAATTGAGCAACCTGTGTCTTCTGGGGAGAGGTTACCAAGGCAGCTGGGGGTGATCCTGGGCAAACTGCTGTGGGTGCCCCTGCTGGAGCAGGGGGTTGGACTGGGTGATCCCCAGAGGTCCCTTCCAGCCCCCACCCCATGCTGGGAGTCTGTGTGTTGGTTCTGGGAGTTCACTGTGACAGACTGAGGGTTCAGGGCTCTCTGTCCCTGCCCCAGACACATGCCCATGGGTCTCTCCCCGTGTCTCCACACTCTGGACAGAGCTGTAGCTCCAAGGAACTTGATGTGGGCTGACAGTGATGCTGTAGGTGCAGATCAGGAGGGTTGTTGCCCTGTGTTTGGCCATGCTCCAGTCGAGGCTATCCCTCGTAGGTGGAACAAGCCCCGTTTCAGCTGCAGCTCCCAGCTTGCTTCCCCTGCAGAAGGGGGCAGAATCCAGCTGCACTCTGGCCCACTCTGCTCTGCAGTGCACAGCCTTGGGAGGTGCTCTGCCATCATGGTGTTGCCATGGGGGGGGGGTTGGAGGGGAAGCTGTCCCCTGGGAGATGTCTGACCTCTCTGCTCTGCTTTCTCCACAGACGGTCGATGATGAGGCGATGGCAGCATAAATGAAGATCAAGTAAGGAAGGCAGAACGATGCCCAAGGGTGGGTGTTCTAAAACACCACAGCCAGAAGATTTCTCTCTCAGCAACGACATGGTGGAGAAACAAACAGGGAAAAAGGTAGAGTTCATGGCTTTCCTTTAGGGCTGCTTGCCCCTGCTGCCTGGTGTCCTCCAGCTGTGGCAGGATTTCAGGGGCGGGTTGCTGTGGGCTGTTAGCACCAGGGGCAGATCTGTCTGGTGGCTCTCTGCCTGATGAGAGGATCCATGGCTTTCCTCAGGGACTGTGATGCTTCCTCAGAAGTGCTGTGGCTGCACAGACCAGGCTCAGGCAGGCAGTGTTGGGGGTGCTTTGGAAGGTTCTCTCCTGCAAACACTGGGCAGTTTTAGGGCTTTTCTGCAGTTAACTGTGGAAGGAGCAGGTAATGCAGTGATCTCACAAGCTTGTGCTTCTCCTCCTCTGGCTCCAAGTGCTGTGTGTCTGTGGCAGGCTCAGCTGGTCTTGCTTTACCCAGCAGTGAGCATGGCCTGAGCAGGACTCAGACTGTGAGCTGCTCTGCCCAGATGACTGCTTCTGGGCTGTTGTTGGAGGTGGTTAGGTTTTGAGGTTACTGAGAATGAAACCTGAGTTTAAGGATCAGTAAGTTCACACTTCTTAACTTTGCTGCAGACTTAAGCTCTGCCTCTCCTCATTCAGCTGTTTTCCATCCTTTCCATTATCAGCAGTTTCCAGTCAATAATTGTGCATAAAGCTGCATACAAATGTACCCTTTAAATATGGGAACCTACATCTGCTGTGTCTGGGAAGGGAACAGAGATCATCCACTTCCCTTTCATCTCCTTGCTCCAGTTTCTCAACATTCCTCCAGCAGCTCCTGCCAGAGCCTGGGAGCTGAAGCTGGGCTTTGGGAGGTCTTCTCCAACCTGAATAACAGTGATTCTGTGGCACCTCACCTGCTCCATCACCTCCCCTGTGGTGATGGCAGTAACTCCTCCTGTGACTGAGCTCCTGTTAGGTTAGATATGAGGAGAAGGTTCTTCACCCAGAGGGTGGCTGAGCACTGGCACAGGCTCCTCAGGGAAGCAGTCACAGCACCAAGGCTGCCAGAATTCCAGCAGCATTTGGACAATGCTCTCAGACACTTGGGGTGAGTTTTGGGGTTGTCCTGTGCACAGCCAGGAGTTGGACTCCACGATCCTGCTGGGTCCTTCCAGCTCTTGGGACATTCTGGGGTTCCTGTTGTTGACCAAAGAGGAATATCCCAGGCAGAAACTTGGTTCCTGAGCACTGGTAGGACCCAGTCCATCCCCTTTCTGTGTGGCTGTGTGTGTATGGGGCTGGTCTGGGAGCTGTGCTGAGAGCAGCAGTGTTGTGCTCTGCTGGACAGGGCGTGGGAGAAGAACTGGGAGCAGATTCGTTGGGGAGAGGTCAAACACCTGCCTGGGTGCCTCAGGAAGATGCCAGTGTTTACCCTGGCAGAGGTTTGTCTGTGCTCTATAAGCAGCTTAGCACTGGTGCAGGTGCTTTGGGAGGCAGAGGGTTGGTCATGGGATGAATCAGCTCCTGATTGATTCCCTCCACTCCTGGCAGCTGAGTGGCTCAGTGTTATTTACAGAGCAGGTTTGCTGAGCAGCACCAAGCACCTGGGGAGCTGCAGTTAGCTCCTGCTGCTGAGGTAACTAGGACACAACCAATGTTGTGCTTCCCATTCAGAGGAGTCCACACAGAGCTGTGGTGAGTGAGGGTAGGGAAGAACCTTGCACAGAAGGTTAGGGGTTGGAAGGGACCTCTGGAGATCATCTAGTCCAACCCCTCTGTCAGAGCAGGGTCACCAAGAGCAGGCTGCACAGGATAGTGTTCAGGTGGGGTTGGAATGTCTCCAGAGACAGAGACTCTACCACCTCTCTGGGCAGCCTGGGCCAGGGCTCTACCACCCTCAAAGTGAAGAAGCTCCTCCTTATGTTTAGATGGAGCTTGCTATGTTCAGGTTTGTGCCTGTTCCCTCTTGTCCTGTCCCTGGGCACCACTGAGAAAAGCCTGGCCCCATCCCCCTGCCCCCCACCCAGGAAGTATTGACAAGCACTGAATTCTGTCCTCTCAACAGAGAGGGAACTTGCAGGCTCTTGTCCTCTGAGCTAAGTGCCATGGTGCAGCAAATCAGCCTGTTTGTTAGTTAACTCTGGAGCTGAGCTGGAACAGTGAGTCAGGGTGAAAGCACTTGGTGGTTAGGTCTCCTCCCTGCAGACACTGTGGTACCTGCCTGTCAGGCAAGCTGCTGCTTTTCATTGCTCTGCCCTTTGTCAACATGTTCAAGGGCCAGAGCCTGTGACTTGGCACATGCTGGCTGGGGAAGGCAGAGAGGAGCTGCAGCAGAGCCTGAGCTGTGCCACCCAGAGAGGGACTCCCTGCTGTGGTGCACAGGGAGAGCGTGGCAGTGAGAGCTGCCTTGTGTGCAAGTGTTCTCCTCTCAGTGGGACCTTCATGGGAACACTTGTTTTGCCTTTAAACAGACTTCACATGCAGTCCTAGGATTGTTTGGGTTGGAAGAGACATTTAAAATCCTGGAATCCAACTATTACCCAGCACTGCCAGGTCACCACTAACCCATGGCCCTCAGCACCACAGCTCCAGGGCTTTGAAACCCCTCCAGGGATGGTGACTCCACCACTGACCTGGGCAGCCTGGGCCAGGCCTTGACAACCTTTTGGGGTAAGAAATTGTTCCTCATGTCCAACCTGAACCTTCCCTGGCACAACCTGAGGCTGTTTCCTCTTGTCCTGTCACTTGTTCCTTGGGAGAAGAGCCCAACCCCCCCCCTGGCTCCAGCCTCCTTTCAGGGAGTTGCAGAGAGGGAGAAGGTCTCCCCCGAGCCTTCTCTTCTCCAGGCTAAGCAACCCCAGTTCCCTCAGCTGCTCCTCACAACACTTGTTCTCTAGACCCTTCCCCAGCTTCCTTGCCCTTCTCTGGCCACACTCCAGCACCTCAATATCCTTCTTGGAGTGAGGAGCCCAACACTGAACCCAGGATTTGAGATGTGTCCTCACCAGCACCAAACCCACGGGGACAATCCCTGCCCTAGTCCTGCTGCCACTCTGCTCCATGCCCTGTCCATGGAAGGGAGATGTCACTCGTGCTGGTGCAGCCATGAGAGCACAGGGGTTTAAAGATGATGTCTCTGTTGCCCTCCATGGCTGCCAGCAGTAGATGCTTCATCCCCTTTGCTGCTGTTGAGCAGCATAGAAGCTGTTTCTCCCCCAGCAGCTGCTTGGTCCTGGCAGCCTTATATGGCTGCACGCAGCCTGCCCAGGGCGGGAGCTTGAGCTCACTCTGAAGAGGGCTGTAAAAATATACATTCCATATATGAATAAATCTGCTTTCTGCTGTAGATTCCCAGGTCCCCAGACCAGCAGCAGCTTGCTCATGACTTAGGCTGAGCAGAGCCCAGGCAGTAAGAATGCTTTTGGCTGTCGAGGTCATTTCCTGCCGTGCCTGGGACCCCTCGCTGCATGGCTGCAGCCTCTGCTCAGAGCCTTCATCTCTTCAGGGGAGAAATCCTTCCACTTGCATGGTCTCAGTCACAGTTCTGGACTGAATGTTGAGCAGAATGGGGCCTGACCCTGGTGTTTGCTTGTAGGAGTGAGCAGGGGTTACAAAAAGCATTGTCTTTTTCTTCTCCCAGTCTCAGAGCGGGGATCACATCCTTATCTCTTGATTCTTGGTGAAACCTGTTGGAGTTTTGCCCTCAAGTTGTGGCAGAGGAGGTTTAGGTTGAACATTAGGAACAATTTCTTCCCTGAAATAGTTGTTAGGCATTGGCCCAGGCTGCCCAGGGCAGTGGTGGAGTCACCATCCCTGGAGGGGTTCAAAAAATGCATTGAGGTGGCAGTTGGCAACATGATTTAGTGGCATGAGGGTGCTGGGTTGATGCTTGGACTTGTTGATCTTAAAGAATTTCCAACCAATCTTTTAGTTTCAAACCATCAGCCCTTCTCCTGTCCCAAGAGGACCTGCTCAAAAGTCTCTGCCCATCTTCCTTCCTTCCTCACTACTGAAAGGCTGCACTGAGATCTCCCTGGAGCCTTCTCTACTCCAGGCTGAACAACCCCAACTCTCTCAGCCTGTCCTCACAGCAGAGGGGTTCCAGGCCTTTCCTAGCATTGCAGCCTGAATTACTTTCAAGTCATTTTGCAGAACAAAGGGCCCTGGGGATTTCCATCCCTGGCAGTACAAGTCTCTACCTCAGCAGCTGGGCTGGGGTTCAGCTTTGGTTGGTGCTGGTGAAGGCACAGCAGAGGCAGAGCTGCAGAGTGTGTGTG
This sequence comes from Galbula dea, assembly GCA_013399015.1. NCBI lineage: Eukaryota > Metazoa > Chordata > Aves > Piciformes > Galbulidae > Galbula > Galbula dea. The sequence continues at coordinate 388,055 of VWZX01000114.1, read as the reverse complement.
GGCACTGATAGCACAGCCCTGCAGCTCCAAAGGACAGAGGAGGAAGAGGCTGCAGACACAGTCCAGCCTGTAAAGCAAGCTGGCCAAGACTTGCTCAGCATCTCTGCTGGAAACAGCTTTCTCTGCATGGCTCTGGGAGTGACTGCACCTTGCAGAGCTCTGCATGGGGAACAACCACATGTTGGGATTTGGGCTGGGCACTGAGCTCTGCCTGAGGATGCAAAGTGCCTTTTATTTGTGTGTCATAAGGGAGCTGAGCAGCTGATAGCAGAGGCTCTGTTGGTGCTGAGAGAGAGCTCTGTGTTGGAAGGAGAAGGCAGCTCAGTGCAGGGAGGCACCTCCAGCCCTCACGCTGCACGCGTGGCTCCTGTCGACCTGGCATCACCTGTTGGGTGGCTGCTGGGGACCAGTTCCTGGTGGGTTTGGGCTCCAAACCCTAGTGGCTGATAGCAACCTGTGCTGCACCCTCTCAGGGGAGCAGGCATAGCTCAGGGTGGGTTCTGTTACTCAGAGAGTAAATCTTACTGAGAAGGTAATGTGGCTGTTGGGGATTTTCCTGAGGTCATGCTCTGCTGTCTCCCCTTTGCCAAAGCAGCTTTTAGCAACACCTCCAGAAGGGAGCTGGGCTTTGTTCTGAGCTCTGGGTAGCACTCCTGTTCCCAAACAACCTCTCCTACCCTCAGCAAGAGCTGTCCTGGCCTTCCAGAGCTCCCAGCATATCTTACACACAGATGTTCCTACAAGTTGCTCTGCAGTGTCGATTCATTTGGGTTCCTCCCTTTTGTGACACCTGCTGCAGATGAGTCTGAGCTTCCTTTAAACATGAGCAGACCTAAGAATGAGAGCAGCTTTTAGTCAAGAGAAGGAAGGCATTATTCATTACAAAACTGGAGATAATTAGGGCAGTAAAGCTTAAATTAAAAGAAGCAAAAGCCACGCTACTTTCAGGAGTGCAACTCTCCAAGCTGCCTTGATTGCTGGGTGGTGGTTTCCCTGCCAGCAGCTGCAGGCATCCTCAGGTCCCTGCTTTCCAAGGGGGGAGCAGAGTTTGGATCTTCCTTGCTCCAGTTAGTATGAAAGGTTATCGTTGTGCTGCTGTACAAATTAATCTTCAAAGCAGTGCTGGGACTGCTGCCACTTCCCTCCTCCTCGCTGGTCACTCTTGCTGAAGGCAGTGGATTAGCAGCTCTGAGCACTGGGTGAGTGCAAAGGGAGAACTCTGCCCAAGCATGCCCAGCACTGGGATTCCACCCTGGGCTCACCAGCTTGCCTGGAGGGGCTTTGCCTGATTCCTCTACTCTGTCTCTCCTCCAGCGTGGAGCTTTTAACAGCATTGACCTGCTCAATGCTGAGCAAGAGCTGAAGGCTGGGGGCAGGAGGCTGGGGCCAGACTCTGCTCAGTGGGGCCCAGGGACAGCCCAAGGGGCACTGGGCACAAACTGGAACCCAGGAGGTTCCATCTGAGCAGGAGGAGAAAGGTGTTTGGTGTGAGGGTGTTGGAGCCCTGGCCCAGGCTTTGCAGAGAGGCTGTGGAGTCTCCTTGTGTGGAGAGATTGCAAAGGCAGCTGGAGGTGATGCTGGGTAACCTGCTCTGGGTGAGCCTGCTGGAGCAGGGGGCTTGGCCTGGCTGATCCCCAGGGGTCCCTTCCAACCCCAACCATGCTGGGATTTGGTGAAATGCACTCTGAAAGCAAGAAGAGGTGCCAGGTTTCACCAGTGCTTTGTGCCCCATCCCATGGATGATGGAGCAGCTGAGGTGCAGTGTGTGCAGCTGTGCCTGTGGGCAGCAGAGACACACACCTGGGCTGCTGTGGTTTTGCATCCTTGTCCCAGACCCTGACTTTTAAGGGTAAAAATGCTTGGGCTGGTTCTTGTCTTGAGGTGCAGTTGAAGTTTTTGAGGGGAACACTGAGGCCCCATCTTCGCAGTTGGGGAAGGTGATGGACATGGCATTGCTCTGGGTTTTTAGGGTTGAACATGGCATTGCTGCTGGAGCTTGTGTTGATCTGGGGAGAAAAAGGACAGCCCAGCATCCCTGTGTTAAACTGGGAAGGGAGAGCATGAACTAATGAACCTGCTTGCCACAGGGCAGCCCTGGGAGGTGGTCAGTGGTCCCTGCCCTTCCCCACACCTCTGAGCTGCTGGGAGCAGCAGAAGTGGCACGGTTTGTTATTGCAAACTATTTTTATTCACATCAGAAAAAGTAAGACTTAAGCATTACAAATCCAGAGTGGTTAAGTGCAGTGCTGGGGTGTTTGCTTTGGCTGCTGTGGCTTTGTCCTGTCACTGCTGACTCCTGTGTCCAGGAAGGGCTCTCAGCAGCTGCTCTCGAGCAGGGCTGCCCTTCTTGGGGCTCCAGACGTGCCTTGGCTCCCTCCAACCACCAGAGTCACTCTCAGCTAGGTTTCTTTAGCTTCCTTTACCAAAAAAGGGATTCCCTAGCCCATTTTCTCCAGCCCTTGCTGGAGCACAGGGGTGAGAAGGTTGAGTGCTGGGCACGGGGCCTCAGGGGCTGGCTGAGGGGACTGCTCCCAGGGCTCAGCAGGCCCAGGAAACGACTTCCTCTAATCTGTGGGTGAAGCCTGGATGCCAGACAGAGCCTGGGGAAGAGGAAGGAGCTGTGCAGGCAGTGACACTCTGTCTTGTGACTGCTGGCACAGGAGCCACCTGCCAGGGTGCTGAGGCTGATGCAGACAGCGTGACTGAGCTTCTCTAAACAAGGGAGCTGCTGCTGGATTCGCCTGTCTGGGTTCCCAGCCATGGCCTTGCATCATTTCATGCCTTCAGATTTTTAGATTTAATCTCAGCTTTCTAGCTCCAGCTTAGGGTTTAGGTTTTGCTAGGTTGTTGAAAGCAGATCTGTCACAGAGCTGCTCGTTCTGGCCTTGTTTTGAGAGTGGTGGCACCGTGCTCCATCCAGAAGCTCTTGCTTACAATAACAGTGTGTCTCAGTTAGAAACCCCCCAGGGGATGCCTTCAGTCTGTCTGCATTCACACAGTCACTGCCTGAAGCTGGAGTTAGGTACCACCTAGAAAATCTTGTCCATCCCAGCACTTGGTTATTTTATCTTGCTGGGGATGTTCTTAACCAAATTCCTTCCTATGGCTGGTACCAGGCAGTGCCCAGCATCCCCTGCATCACCTCACTGCACACTGGGGTCCAAACCTGGCCAAAGAAATGGGACCAGTCCAGGGCAGGCACAGGTCTGCCTCTGACAGAGCCCAAGCAGTCTCTGCAGCACTTTTGGAAGGCTTCTTCTCAAGGGAGCTTCTCATCTTAAAATCCCAGTGGAAACCTGCCTGGGAGAGGCAGTTCAGCCTCTGGGAACAGCTCAGCTGGTGTGTGCATGGAGTTGGGACTTAGAGATGACTGACCCCAAACCATGGCTGTTGGGGAGTGAGCTGGCCTGGGGCTGCTGGGGCTAAGGCTGAGGCTGAGGCTGCTGGGGCTGCTGAAGCTGGGGCTGCTGGGGCTGAGGCTGCTGGGGCTGGGGCTGCTGGAGCTGGGGCTGCTGGAGCTGGGGCTGCTGGGNGGGGCTGCTGGGGCTGAGGCTGCTGGGGCTGGGGCTGAGGCTGCTGGAGCTGGGGCTGCTGAAGCTGGGGCTGGGGCTTGTGGAGCTGCTGCTGGGGCTAGTGGAGCTGCTGCTGGGGCTGCTGGCCCTGGCTGTGGTCAGACCTTCCGCCCTGTGCTGGAGGCAGTGTGGGAGCACAAGCAGAGCTAGGAGCAGAGCAAGCTGCTTGCTCTCTGTTGGAGAGTGTGAGCTGCCTGTGGATCCAGGCAGAGCTCTAGTGGCCTCTCTGGTGCAAACCATTCTGCTCGTGTACAGTGCAAACCTTGTGAGTGCTTTTGGCTGCAGTGCTGATCCTGTGGAGGGTCAGGAACGTTAGCAGACATATTGGCTGCCAGAATATTCTCCAGAATAACATCTTCTCACGTCAGCTTCAGCAGGAATGCTGGGTGCTTGTGCTGGAAGTAGGGCAGGAGAAGCCCTCAGCTCTCCACCTTGAGCCAAGGGTTTAATGCTGGTTTAGTGCGTGTCCTCAGGCGTGCTCTGTGCATCCTGCTTCTGCTCAGGGTCAGGAAACCCTTCCCAAATGATGGGGAAATCAGCAATCCTTGGGTTCCCCCAGCTCTGCTTTTCACATCAGCTGGCTGCAGGTGTGGCACCATGCAGCAGCCTTGGCTGGCCTTGCTCTCCTGCACCGGTGGGGGCTCCTTGCTGCAAGGCACGGCCGTGGTGCTGGGGAGACTCCCAGCAGAAAGGAGAGGACAAGTGTCACATGGAGCTGGGGGAGGACACTGGGGGGGTGGGGTTAGGTGAACACAGACTGGGGCAAGCTCCTGTTAATCTGCTTTCTTCTCTCTCTAGGATAAAGATAAAGTTTCTCTGACCAAGACTCCCAAGTTGGAGCGCAGCGATGGCGGCAAAGAGGTGAAGGAGCGAGCGACCAAGCGCAAGCTGCCCTTCACTGTGGGGACAAATGGAGATCAAAAAGACTCAGATACAGGTACAGAATGACATCCTCCAGCCTCAGAACAGGAGTGCTGGGCAGCACACAGTGCCCAGCATCCAGAGAATCCATGCTGGAGCCCCGTAGCCACTGCCTGTGGCCTTTCTCTGAAGGAAGAGGCGGGAGGACAAGAGGCTGAGTGCTGGGGGTGCACGGCTGGAGCTGAGTGGGTTGAGGCCATTAGGTTCTCAGTAGTAGAGTTAACTGGACCAAGAGGGGGTCCTGTGAGGAGGCAACTCTTCCTTTGCCTGGTTGTCCTTCTCCTCTGCTTCTAACTGCTCCAACTGATGACCTGCAGCTTAGACAAGCCAAGGAGCAGGGCTGGATCTGCTAGAAAGAACTTGGGAGATAGGAGAGTGAAGCTGAGTGTTCTGTAAAAGAAAGTAAGCAGGAAGAAAATGAGCTCACATGCAGCTGCCTCAAGTAACCCTGAGATATGTGTCTGTGGACGTAGGTGTGTGCACCTCTCTTGTTGTGATTTGTTGCTCTGAGGCCTTAAACTTTGAGTTCTTCACTGTCTTTGAACACTTCTTTCCAGTTTGACAATGCCTGGGCATGTACCAGCAAGTGTAGAACTGTCTGGAGCTGCTTCTGATGGGCTGGAGTTGGGACTTTAGTGCTGTGGCCTCTTTGGGTCTGTAGGTCAGCTCTTTGGGGCTGGTGCAGGTGGTCCTCAGGACCATAAGAACCTTAAGGTGATCTGTTTGCCCCATTTTGGAGGTTGCCAAGGTTGCTTTGGTGGCTGGAGCATGACTGAGCCATGTGTCCTCAGGACACAGCTGGTTCCTGGGAAGCACTGGGGGGTTCCAGCCTGGTTCTGTCGTAGTTGAGCAGAAGAGTGGCTGCTACACGTGGCTCTTGACCTCCATGGTCCCAGGTAGCTTCAGAGATGTTGAATGAGCTGTTTGGTTTGTAATGCAGCCTGGAAGAGCTGTTGCAAAGCTTTGGCACAGAGAAAACAACCTGGTTTGGTTATGAGGAGCTTAGCTGTGGCTTTGTGGGCAGAGGGGGGGGTGTGGATCCCTCCTGGACACTTCTAGGAGTTCTGCACTTGGAAGTGGTTCTGCTCAGGGGAGGTTAAAGGATTGTGGAAGGAGATCCAACAGACTGAAAGTTGGGGACATGCTTGAAAATGGTAAGAAAGCTGTGCCTGATGTCCCTGTGTGGGGGGTGAGGTGGTCAGGGGCAGGACGTGGTGTGGGGGCTGTCAGGTGCTCTCCCTGCTCCAGCAGTTGGGAGAGCATTGGGTCCTGCAGCAAGGGCTTTTCTGCAGGTGAGAACACATGGTCTGGGGCTGGCCCAGCACTTCTGGGGGTATCTGTGTGCCAAGGGGAGCTCCTCCCAGCTGCTGAGCTCCCTTCCCAGAGAGGAAATTCAGAAACATGGGTTGGTTTTGGGAAGCAGCAGCTGGTAGCCCTGGCCCTTGACGAGGGGGAGGTGACAGGGAGGTGTTGGGGTGCAGCAGGATGGGGTCACTGGGGGGTGCAGTTGTGCTCCCTGCTGGTGGGGAGCAGCTGGGGGTACAGCCTGACAGGGGATGGGTCTTCACTCACTCACAGCTCCTGGTGCTGGGCTGTCTCAGCCAAATAACCCCAGAGGTGTCTCTGGAGGGAGGGTGGAAGGGGCAAGGCTGAACCTGAACCACAGGCTTCTGCTTTTGGTCAAGGATGTTTCTGCCACATTCAATACTTGGTTGAGAGTTTAAGCCCAAACTTGCTTTAGGGCTTTCTGACCCCTGTGACAGCTCAAATATCGTGGCAGGGCTCCACTAGCTTGATTTCCATGCTTCTCACAGGGCTCTCTGTGGCTGCAGAGAGGTTAGAAATGTTTCTGGTGGCAGCAGTGAGAAAGAAACCAAATTAAGAAGGGAGTGGCATGGTACTGAGAGCAGAGTGCTGCTGTGGAGAGGCAGGGGCTGCTTCAGGGTGCAAGGGAACAGCACAGCCCCTGGGACACCCCTGCCTATCACCTCCACCTTCCCCCTCTGCTTTCAGCAGCAGTGTGACTCTTCCATCTCCAAGCAGCTCTTCCTCTTCAGAGCTTGTCCTTCCTGGGGAAGTGGCTGTGCAAGCATCAGGGGCCACAGGAGCCCAGCTCTTGGCCAGCAGACAGGACAGCTGGAGACCCCAAAGTGGTCAGTGCACCCAGAGATGCCTTTGAAGACAGACTGGGCTCCACAGTGCTGGGGAGGTGGAGGCCAGGCTCCAGCAGCCTCTTGGGGGGGCACTGGGGAGAGGAAGTGACTCAGCTGCTGGGGAGGAGATAGCAGCAGGAGCTGCAGATAAATGGACAGTCAGACTGATACTGTGCAGGAGCCTCTTCCACTTCTCTGAGATCTTTTGCTCCAGAAATTAGATGCTTGAGATGGGAGAAGCTGCTTTGGATCAGCACTAGTGTGGCAGCAGGACTAGGGCAGGAATTGGCCTCCTGGACTGGGCTTTGGAGAGGCCACACCTCCACTCCTGGGTTTAGTTTTAGGCTCTTCACTCCAAGAAGGACATTGAGCTGCTGGAGTGTGTCCAGAGAAGGGCAAGGAAGCTGGGGAAGGGTCTAGAGCACAAGTGCTGTGAGGAGCAGCTGAGGGAACTGGGCTTGGTTAGCCTGGAGAAGAGGAGGCTCAGGGGAGACCTTCTTCCCTCTCTGCAACTCCCTGAGAGGAGGCTGGAGCCAGGTGAGGGTTGGTCTCTTCTTCCAGGCAACAAGTGATAGGACAAGAGGAAACAGCCTGAAGTTGTGCCAGGGGAGGTTTAGGTTGGACATGAGGAGCAACTTCTACCCCAGAAGGGTTGTGAAGGCCTGGCCCAGGCTGCCCAGGGCAGTGGTGGAGTCACCATCCCTGGGGGATGGGGAAGCCATGGAGAGGCCTGCCTGGAGACTAGTTTTTGTTTAGCAGGTGGAGCTGTGTAGATGCACAGGAGTTGCCCACATCACATGGGGGCAGAGTGGTGGTCCTGAGCCTGTGCTCCTGTGCTCAGTGACCCTCACCTGATGAAGCACCTCTGGCAGTGCCCTCAAGTGTGGTGGCTAGCAGGCTGCAGGAGGTCAGGCTTTTGTCTCCAACAAAGGGGTAGAACCACCTCTTGCCTCCATCCCTGGAGGAGGGGGAGGCTGCTTTTCCTTCTTCTGTTCCTAAACTTTGAGTTCAGCTCTGGTGAGGAGTGGAACTGTGACACTGGTGCTGGCCCTGCCAGTTGCCAGGTGACTTGCCATGGTTTCTCTGCCTCAGTCATGCTCCCTGGGCTGCTGTGCACAGACTCTCCTGTGTTCTGCAGGTGGCTTTGCTAGGGTGTCCCACAGCCTTGTGGAATTTGCTGTAAGGATCTGGGAGTTGGGAGCTAGGAGAGTTTGCTTTCTGCCTGTAGTGCTTTGTTTTTCCTCTTTCTAGAAGTTTGAATCCTTGTCCTGATCTGCTGCAGTTCTCCTCAGTTTATCTGTTCCCTTCTTTCCCCAGTGTCTCTGGCTTAGCTTTGCTGGATGTCCACGGTGCAGGAAAGCCTCAGGGCTGGGTTTGCTCTGCCATCAGAGGGCACTGGCTGCTGCAGAGCCTCCCCATGTTTGCCAGACACACTGCCAGCAGAGGCTGTGGGCTCTTGGTGTGCCAGGAGAGCCAGGGAGAGCCCATGGAGCCTTATCTGTGTGTCTCCTTGCAGTGCAGGTGCCACCATCCCCTTGCCAGCAGGCTGCAGATGTTACCTACATCTCCTGCAAGCTCACAGCCCTCAGCACTGCTGCAAATCCCAGGATCCCAGCATGGCAGGGGTTGGAAGGGACCTCTGGGGATCATCCAGCCCAACCCCCTGCTCCAGCAGGGTCACCCACAGCAGCTTGCCCAGGATCACCTCCAGCTGCCTTTGCAAGCTCTCCACAGCCTCTCTGCAAAACCTGGGCCAGGGCTCCAACACCCTCACACCAAACAACTTTCTCCTCCTGTTCAGCTGCAACCTCCTGGGTTCCAGTTTGTGCCCAGTGCCCCTTGGCCTGGCCCTGGGCACCACTCAGCAGTGTCTGGCCCCAGCCTCTTGCCCTCAGCCTTCAGCTCAGCATTGGTAAGATCTCCTTGGCTTGAGATGCCCTTGACAGGAGTCCCTTGGCTGGAGTTTGCTGGAGGACAGAGCTCAGTCCCAGTCCTCCCATGCTGGGACAGGACACCTCACCTGCCCTCCCCTTCACCCTGCTCTGCAGCTCAGCCCTTGTGTTGGCTGCTGGCAGGGTGCTGATGTGGTCAGAAGGTGAGCTGTGAGTGATCTCATTCTTGCTCTGTTCTCTTCCCAGCATTGTGCCTCTCCTGCACCCTGCTCCTGGGTGAGCTCTCCCAGCACCACTCCAGGTTCCTTCCCTATGGATCTGGGCTTGGCTTGGGCTGTGGGAGGTGGCTGCTGCCCAGTGCTGCTCCAAGGGATATGGTTAGGGTGTAGCAGCTTCAGTGCTAAATCTTAGCCCTTTATCCCCTTCAAAATGATTTCTAGAGCAAACTAGGGTTTCCTCAGAGCTAACTAAATTGTGTTTAGGTAAAAGAAAATGCATAAAGCCATGAGGCTTCAGCCTGTGCATGTTACAGATCCAGCACTGCAGGAGCAGCATCTCTCAGACTTCTCCTTCCTTCTCCTCTCCCTCATGTGTGGCATCTCCCAACATCCACAGCCCAGAGCCTACGTGCTGCCTGGCAGCCACCAAAGGAGCCCAGCCAGCTTTCCTCCAGCCATTCCAGCAGCTCCTCCTCTGTGTGCTGGGCTGGAAGGGGTCAGGCACTGAAACATCAACCCAGAAATAGTAGAAAATGGTCATCTTGAGAAGCAGGCAGAGGAGAGTCCTGTGGAGCCAGCAAGGAGAAGGAGACAGTCCTGCTGGGGAGCTGTCAGGGGAGGTGGACATGGGTGGCTGGCACTGAGCAGGGCACAGCAGCATCCCTCCTGGTGCTGGAGCCTGCAGCACTGAGTCATGAGCTGACTCAACGGCAGCAGACTGCTGGCACGGGGCTGAGCCTCCCACCCAGGCTGCCAGGGGGATGGAGGCTCCTGCCCTGCTCTGTGTCCTGTATACTGGATCAGGTCATGCTCTGAAATGCAGCAGAATTCCTGAGACCTCCTCCTGCTGCAGGCAGGTTCCTTAGCTGGGTGTTGTCACTTGAGTGCCCTCTCTCCAAGAAGGACATTGAGGTGCTGGAGTGTGGCCAGAGAAGGGCAAGGAAGATGGGGAAGGGTCTAGAGCACAAGTGTTGTGAGGAGCAGCTGAGGGAACTGGGCTTGGTTAGCCTGGAGAAGAGGAGGCTCAGGGGAGACCTTCTCTCTCTCTGCAACTCCCTGAGAGGAGGCTGGAGCCAGGTGGGGGTTGGGCTCTCCTTCCAAGGAACAAGTGACAGGACAAGAGGAAGCAGCCTCAGGTTGCACCAGGGGAGGTTCAGGTTGGATATTAGGAGAAAAGAGTTGTCAAGGCCTGGCCCAGGCTGCCCAGGGCAGTGGTGGAGTCACCATCCCTGGAGATGTTCAGAGAATGTGTAGAGAGGGCACTGTGCAGCATGGCTTAGTGGCATGGGGGTGTTGGGTGGATGATTGGACTTGATGATCTTGGAGTTCTTTTCCAACCTTAATGATTCTATGATTCTAATCCCCTGACCTGAAGCCACAATGCTCTAGACCCCAAACCAGCCATCCCTGCCCCTCTGGCCAGGGGAGAACCAGCACTGCCCCTGGAGCAAAGGCAGAATCCCCTCCCTGCCCTGCTGCTGGCCACGCTGCTGGGGCTGCAGCACAGGGAACAGCTGGCTCCTGGGCTGGGAGCACACGTTGCCAGCTCATCTCCCACCTTTTCAGTGGATCCAGCTTTTTGGGGGGAGGTGCTGCTGCTGTGACTGTGGTCAGCAGGAGCTGGCCTCAGAGCTTAAAACTTCTGCTGCTCCACAGCCTCCTTCGTGCTCAGCCCCCGGGTGTGTTATGTGACACCAGTCACTGGTTAGCAAACACTGGGTCATCAGCTGACCCCAACCATCATCCTCTCCTGGAGCTGCCAGAGAGTGTTTTGAGTGTGACACTGCCTGGGAACGAGCTCCTAGGCATCAGTTGTGGGACTGGAGATGGGAACCCGGGGTTGGAGATGGCACTGTGGGGCTGGAGGTGGCACTGTGGGGCTGAGGAGGGGAACCTGAGGCTGGAGATGGCACCATGGGGCAGGAGGGGAGGGAACCTGGGGCTAGAGATGGGCACCCAGGGGTGGAGATGGGAAGCTGAGTCTGGAGATGGGAACCTAGGGCTGGAGATGGCACCGTGGGGCAGGAGGGGAGGGAACCCGGGGCTGGAGATGGGAACCCAGGGCTGGAGGGGGGAACCTGGGGCTGGAGGAGGGAACCTGGGGCTGGAGATAGGAACCTGGGGCTGGAGATAGGAACCTAGGGCTGGAGGTGGGCACCTGGGGCTGGAGGTGGGCACCTGAGGCTGGAGGGGGGAACCTGGGGCTGGAGATGGGAACCTCTGGCTGGAGATGGCACCCATGAGAAGACCATTGGTGGTGGCTGAGTCCAAAGTGGATCTGCTGTCAGCAGTGTCATTTGGGAGTGTTTTCCATCACTGTCTCTGCTCTGCTGTGTGCAGCTGGGGACCACGATGTGCTGAGCTGCACCAGGGCCTTTCTTTGCTGCTATAATTTCAGTCCTTCTCCTTAAAATAGTCAAGAAACTCTGCTCACCTAGCAACCAGGGAAGAGGGAGCTGAGATGGCAAAGCTCCTCTGTTGTGAGCTGGGCTCCATCCTGCCAGCACAGTGTGGCTGGCCTGGCAGGCACCAGCCTCCAGCTCACCCTTCGAAACTCCCCGTGAGCAGCAGCCCTCTGGGGAGGGCTGTAGGGAAAAGCAGGTTGGTTTATGATGGGAGCTGCTATAAATCCTCCTCTTCCTTCCCCCTCAGCACCTCCTTAACATGCAGAGGGAGAGGTTGCAGTGTGTTGTGCCTCTGTGAACCAAAAAAAACCCCCAAAGCTTATCAATGATGGCTTTTCCCTTAACAGAAGAGCTTTTATCAGTGCTGTCTGCAGAGTGTTCTGCTCCTGGGAGGGGAGGGCTGGCTGTGCTCAGCCTTCCACCTCCAGCCTTCCTCCTCCAGCTTCTTCTGTTCTCTGGGAAATGAAAGATCAGGGGAGACCTTCTCACTCTCCAGCTCCCTGAAAGGAGGCTGGAGCCAAGTGGGAGTTGGGCTCTTCTCCCAAGGAACCAGTGATAGGACAAGAGGAAACAGCCTCAGGTTGTGCCAGGAGAGGTTTAGGTTGGACATGAGGAATAATTTCTTCATGGAAAGGGTTGTCAAGGCCTGGCCCAGGCTGCCCAGGGCAGTGGTGGAGTCACCATCCCTGGAGGTGTTTAAAAGCCCTGGAGATGTGGTGCTGAGGGCCATGGTTCAGTGGCATGGGGGTGTTGGGCCAGTGGTTGAACTTGCTGATCTTCAATTCTGGAGTGCCCACAGAGCCCTGGGACATGGTTGTATTGTGCTGCCTTTCAACTCCTGGCCAGTCTTCTCCAGCACACCCCAGGCCACATCTGCAGATGCCCTGTGAGCATGTGGAAGCAGCTGTGCACGGGGGCTTAGTGCTGCCCACACTCAGGTTCTTCCTGCTCTTCCCCTGCCTGGAGCTGACATGCTCCAAACCCCTTCATTGCCCTGCAACCTCTGCAGCAGAAATGAGTCACTTCTACTGATGCCAGGCTCTGGCTGGGGACAGCAGAGGCTTGGGCAGCCTCTGGGGGTGCAGTGCAGTCTGGGTTGCTGTCTGTGCCCTTCTCATTTCTTATTGATCTGCTGTTTGTGTGCTTGCTTGGCAGAGGAGCTGCTGCAGATCCTCAGAGCCACCAGCCAGTTCCTGTGTGCAGCCCTCACTCAGATGCTCAGCCTGAGCTGCTTGTTTGGAGATGGTATTTCTCCTGAGGGCACCCCCTCGGGGGCATGTGTGCTCATGGCAGAGCACTGGAAGCAGATGCTTCTGGCACTGCAGGGCACCATGTGCTCCTGGGGAGCAAGGAGCTTGTGCTGCTCAGCCCCAGCTCTGGGCTGGAGCTCCTCATCTCCACAGCCTGCCAGCAGCTCAGTGCTTGCTCCAGACACAATTTCCATCTCCACCCTTTTCACTTCCCCTTCCCTGCTTCTCTCCAATCTCCCTTTTCAGCTAGGGCCAAGCTCTGCATGCAGAGCCAGCCCCACAGCACCAAGTGCCTTGGTGAGAAGCAGCACCTACCCTGGGAGCTGTCTGGAGCCTCTGATGGGCTTCCAGCAGCCCTGGCTTTGTGCTTCCCCTTGCAGCAGCAGCCAAGCATCACAGGAGCTGGAGTCTAATTTGGGCACCACAGTGCTCAAACTCCTTTGTCCTGGGAACCTGCTCCTGTTCTGCCCTTTCAGGTTTGGTGGGATGAAAGGAGGGAGCAGCCAGCACTTTCCCAGCTGTGCTGCAGCCCTGGCTCTGCTCAGTTGCTGCTTTCCCCTTTAAGCTGGTTGCTGTGGTTCCTGCTGGCGTCAGCCTGAGGGCAGAGCCGAGCAGGATTCCCGAATTAAACCACGGCTGGAGCTTGGCTCTGGAGCTTTGCAGGAGGCTGAAGCAAGCAGCAAATGAGCTGCTTTAAAAATAGCTAACTGGAGGTTGTGGTTCCTCACCAGGAGAGCACACAGCTCTGGGGGGTCTTCCCAGACCAGAACTAGGGTCTTCCTTCCCACCAGGGCTCGGGGGCATGGTCCAACCACCAGGGCTGGTGACCAGCAGTGAGATAGCTCCTTCTGGGGAGAGAGTCCAAATCCTCCTGGAGGTGATCCTGGGCAACCTGCTGGGGGGTGACCCTGCTTTAGCAGGAGGGTTGGACTGATTCTCAGAGACCCCTTCCCACCCCTACCATGCTGTGTCCATGGCAGGGGAGCTCCTTGCCTGCACATCCCCCTGGATCTCAGGCTTTTGGGCTTCCATGCAGGGACTGGCACCCATGCAGCCTTGCTAAAGGAGATTCAGTGGACAGTAACCTTTATTCCTCTGTGCTGTTTATCCCCTGTGAGTGTTCCCCCTGCTTGGCCCACGTTGCTGCAAGGAGCTGCAGCAAAGCATTTAATTAGAGAAGGAGGAGGCTGCAGGAGCTGGGGGCACTCAGTGCTGCTGAGCAGAGAGCTTTGTGCAGGTTCCTCTCCTAAGTCTGTTGAAAATCAGATTCTGAGTGAAGCCTTCTGGTCTGAAATGAAACACATTGGCAGCTCTCTTAGCCTGGGAGCAGCCAGGGCTGGGGAAGCCAGTCCAGAGCCTTCCACTGCTTCATGGAGCAGGACCCTGCTGGGTGCTTGTGCTGAGGCTGAGGCTGGGAAGCAGAGCTGCCCACAGCAGAGCCTGGCACATGTTCACTGGGAGCAGCTCCCTCTCCATCCTTCTTGCTCAAATCTCAGACCCTGTCAGAGGCTTTGCCTGAGCACCCTGCCATGCAGGGAGCCTGGGGCTGCTGCACTGACCACCCCAGGGCTGGTGGAGCTGGGAGCCATCATAGAATCATGGAATTGTTCTGGTTGGAGAAGAACTTTCAGATCATAGAGTCCAACTGTTAACCAGCACTGCCAGGTCACCACTAAACCATGGCCCTGAACACCACAGCTCCAGGGCTTTGAAACACCTCCAGGGATGGTGACTCCACCACTGACCTGGGCAGCCTGGGCCAGGATTTGACAACCCTTCTGGGGAAGAAATTGTTCCTCATGTCCAACCTGAACCTCCCCTGACAGAACTTGAGGCTGTTTCCTCTTGTCCTATCACTGGTTCCTTGGCAGAAGAGCCCAAGCCCCACCTGGCTCCAGCCTCCTCTCAGGGAGCTGCAGAGAGTGAGAAGGTCTCCCCTGAGCCTCCTCTTCTCCAGGCTAAGCAACCCCAGTTCCCTCAGCTGCTCCTCACAACACTTGTTCTCTAGACCCTTCCCCAGCTTCCTTGCCCTTCTCTGGCCACACTCCAGCAGCTCAATGTCCTTCTTGGAGTGAGGAGCCCAAACCTGAGCCCAGGATTTGAGGTGTGGCCTCCCCAGTCCATGGGGATGATGAGATGCTGGTTCTGGTGCTCCTCTTTACACAGCTGGCACAGGAAGAGCAGCCAGTGACCTTCTTTCCCCCAAACTCTTGCAGCAGTTGATTAACCTCTGTGCCATGGTAGCCAAGCAATTGTGAAGGGAAGCTAGAACTCAGCTTCTCTGCTGCCTTCCACCAGAGAGACCTCAGGGGAATGAGTGAGGGAGGCCCTGGCACCCATGGGAGGAATCAGAGAGCTGTCAGGGTTGAAAGGGACCTTAAAGATCATCTAGTTCCAAGCCCCCTGCCTGGGCAGGGATGCCACCCACTAGATTAGGTCCCTTTACTGCTGGGCAGGAGGAGACATCAAGAGAAGTGCTGTGAAGAGCAGGATGAGATGGGACCCTCCACCACTGGGGACCTGCCCAGTGCCAGGTGATGGCACCTCCCTGCAGGGCTGAGCCCTTGGTGCCTTGTCACAGCAGTTGCTTTCCCATTTCATTTACCCTTGTTGTTCACATGCCCTGAGTTTCAGTGTTCTGTGGAGGAGGAGATTTCTGCAACTGCAGAACTCATAAGATGAGTTCAGGGGCTTCTGCTTGAGCTTGGGAATCAATCTGTGCAGATCACAGGCCAGTGTTGACAGCCTGCAGCAGCCAAGAGATGGTAATGACCATGGTCCTGTTCTGACCATGGCTCCATACACATGGAGCAGCCTGCTGCCACACGCAGCCCTGGTGCCTCACAGACACTGCCTGGTGGCCCTGGCTGAGCTGTGACCACCTCCAGCATCTGTTTGCCTTGCTCTGTGGTGTGATGGGTGCTGCCAGGAGCTGGATGTGGCCAGAGCCTCACAAGGAGGAGGAAGGTACCATGGGTGTTGGTCAGGTGTCCCACGCTCAGGGTGAGCCTGTCTGAAGGGACACATGGCTCCTGGAGCTGCCTGGGCTGGACTGTTTCCTTACTGCAAGCATGTAGAGTTTAGTTTATTATAAGCCTTTAAAAAACTTATCTGCTTTCCTGTGGTCTGATTTCATCTTCTAGCTCTGTTACAGCTACCAGGGTGACCAAAATGTGGCTTTGGAGAATCAGAGGGGGATTCTCCTCCAGTGCACAGATGTATTTCCAGGCCTTGTGTTTGAAGAGGGGTGGCCCATGCTGTCTGGTTGGGGAGGTTCCCTGGCCTGAAGTCCTTATTCCTTCAGTGCACTGGTCCCAGGAGCAGGAGGTCAATGGAAATCATAGAATCATGGAGTGGTTTGGGTTGGAAGGGACCTTTCAAAGTCACCTAGTCCAACTCCTTGCAGTCAGCAGGGACATCTTCAACTAGATCAGGTTGCTCAGAGCCCCAGACAACCTCCAGGTGGTTTTGGAATCTCTCCAGAGAAGGAGACTTCTCATGCTCTCTGGGCAGCCTGTGCCAGAGCTCCAGCTCCTTCCCCTCCCTGGCTACTGGGAACTGAAGCCCTGTTTTCCTGGAGAGTGTTATCAGACCTTCACTTGTTTGCAAACCTCTCTGTATCACCCCATTTTGGTGAATGTCATTTGAGAGTCTAAACATGGGAGAAGGCTGGAGGTGCAGGGGCAGGCTGGAGATGCAGGGACAGGCTGGAGGTGCAGGGGCAGGCTGGAGGTGCAGGGGCAAGCTGGAGGTGCAGTGACAGGCTGGAGTGCTGTCTTGTTCTTGGGTGATTGAGGAGGCCAAATGCCAGGCTGGGATTTGGAGGATGACAAACCAGGCACAGGAGTTTCTTCCTTCCCTCCTGGTTGTTTGGGATGTTTTCAGAGGCATGCAGTAGGTGAGGCTGAGCAGTCCTGGGTCAGGCTGCAGGTGAGTGCTCTTGTGCTAGGCTGGGAGCTCCCTGGGGCTTAGTTTGCTGCAGATGAGGGGATGAGATGGCAGTGTTTCCAAGCTGTCAGCCTGTATCTCGTTAGCACTCTCCATTGATGCTTTTGGATGCCTCTAGTTCAGGCCATGCTGTGCTGGTGCAAGGCTGCTGTGCTCCTCAAAGCACCGTGGCATCAAAGGGAGGCAGAACTGGCAGTGGCCCATGAAGGAAGGACCTGCTCCCTCCTTCCTGCACTGCCCTTTGGTGGTGGGGGAAGAACTGGTAGAAGGCTGTGCTGGGAGAGGCTGTTGGAGGAGCTGGTGGGAAGCAGCAAGCCCAGGTGCCAGTGCTCCCACTGCAGAGCTCCCACTCTGCTTCACCCTAGGGGATCCAGAAACAGAGCTGGAGAGCTGTTAGCACTTTGCTCAGAAACAAACATGGCTTTCAGTTACCCTGAGGTTCACAGCTGGTGTTTCTGTGTTTCAGAAAAGCAGGGTCCAGAGAGGAAGAGGATCAAGAAGGAGCCTGCCACCAGGAAGCCTGGCCTGCTGTTTGGAATGGGCCTTTCGGGGATCCGGGCAGGCTACCCCCTCTCCGAGCGCCAGCAAGTCGCTCTCCTCATGCAGATGACAGCAGAGGAGTCTGCAAACAGCCCAGGTGAGGCTCAGAGAATGGCTTGGCTTGGAAGGGACCATCTAGCTCCAACCCCCTGCCATGGGCTGGGATGCCACTCACTAGAGCAGCTTGCCCAGGGACACATCCAGCCTGACCTTGAACGCTGCCAGGGATGGGGCAGCCACAGCCTCTCTGGGCAACCTGTGCCAGTGCCTCACCACCCTCTGGGTGAAGAATTTCTTCCTAATTTCCAGTTTCTTCTTGACATCAGACATCTTCCTAACATCTGAGATCCAGAGGGTGGGTTTGCTCAGAGCTGTGAGTGGACTGGAGGGAGCTTGCAGTGAGAAGCTCACGAATACCCCAGCCCCAGGGTCACCACGCTCTAGAGATGCTCCTCAGCAGCAGCAGAGATGAGCAGCCACCCCTGGCATGGTGCAGGGGGATGGTGTGGTGCTCCAGGGAGTCTCCCCCCTCTCCTATAGGTTGCTGGAGTAGGGCAGCAGAATGCAGGTGCTACTAGGGTTCACATGTGGTTGTGGCCACCCTTTCTTCTTCCAGTATAAGGTGGTAGCAGGACATGTCCCACAAGCCAAATCTGGGCCACCACTGAGCCTGTCCTGGCTGCTTAAGAGGACCTTGGGTTCCATGGGAGCCTCCTCCACGTCTTTTCCACCAGCATCCCAGGCTAACTCAGTCCAAGAATTGTGAATAAAGGGTCCTCCTCCATGAGGTTTTGTTTAATGTTTCCTCTTGTGGAGAGGCAGAAGACTTGTAACCACTGCAGCTGTAAGAGGAGATGCAGAGCAGCTGGATTTCGTATTTTAGTCATTTTTCTCTGTTGCATACGTGACCCCTCAGGGTTTTCAGAGGCACTGTGTGATCTGCATGTGCACATCTGCATCCTGCACACAAAACACTGCAGCTTTTAGCCAATCGAGCTGCTTGTCTTGCTGTTACTGGAGATGGGGGGAAAAAGAGACAAAAAGCTGTGTAGTCTTCAGAGCATTCAGCTGTTCTCCCAGGAAATGTGCCATCTCCTCCCGCGGCTCTCAGACCTCCCATGCACTGGGTAAAAGGAAATGAGGGTTTAGGGTAAGGAGCTGCATTGTCTGCTCCTAAATCGTGGGATTGCCCTCGCTCAGCCTTTGCAAGGACAGCAGATCTCTCCAGCAGGCTTTGGCAGCCTGCAGTTAATATCTGCATTGTACACACACAGGCTTCCCTCTGTCTCAGCCACTTGAGAGGTTCTGTTGCTGAGAGTTTCAGGGAGAGGCAAGATGAAACACGTTCCGAGAGCTCCCTCTAAGGGTTTAGGGCTTCCCTTTGAATGGTGCTTCCTGACTCTTGTTTCTCTCTTCCCCGCAGTTGACACAACACCAAAGCATCCCTCTCAGTCTACAGTTTGTCAGAAGGGAACTCCTAACTCTGCCTCCAAAACCAAAGATAAAGTCAATAAGAGAAACGAGCGAGGGGAGACTCGGCTGCACCGAGCTGCCATCCGGGGAGACGCTCGGCGCATCAAGGAGCTCATCATCGAGGGTGCAGATGTCAATGTGAAGGACTTTGCAGGTACCCAGCCCCTGGCAGCTTCATCTGAGCCTTTTCCCACCTGGTTGAATGTTGCACCTGCAAGAATGGATCCCACCAGAGAAAGCAGTTCCTTTATAACATGAGTTTGGGTACTTGGGAGGAGAGGAATTAACCAGAAACAGTGGTTTAGCTCTGTGAGGAGGGAGAAGTCTTGCTGTGCTTTAGAAAACAAACAGATTGTGCCTTGGACTGGGCACTGGGGAGGCCACACCTGAAATCCTGGGCTCAGGTTTGGGCTCCTCTCTCCAAGGACATGGAGGTGCTGGAGTGTGGCCAGAGAAGGGCAAGGAAGGTGGGGAAGGGTCTAGAGCACAAGTGTTGTGAGGAGCAGCTGAGGGAACTGGAGTTGGTTAGCCTGGAGAAGAGGACGCTCAGGGGAGACTTTCTCACTCTGCAGCTCCCTGAGAGGAGGCTGGAGCCAGGTGGGGGTTGGTCTCTTCTGCCAAGGAACCAGTGATAGCACAAGAGGAAACAGCCTCAAGTTGTGCCAGGGGAGGTTTAGGTTGGACATGAGAAACAATTTCTTCATAGAAAGGGTTGTCAAGGCCTGGCCCTGGCTGCCTAGGGCAGTGGTGGAGTTACCATACCTGAAGGGGTTTCAAAGCCCTGGAGACGTGGCACTTGAAGGACATGGTTTTGTGCCCTGGGTTGGGTGGATGATTGGATTTGATGATCTTGGAGGTCTTTTATAGCCTTGATGATGATCCTATAAAAAAACGACTCCAGGTTTATCAGAATAAATCCCTGGAGAGATCAGTTCCCTTGTTTGGGAGCTAAATCCCAAATCCCAGGCTGTCCTGTCTGTTCTCACCATGCTCCTGGTCGAGGCAGCAATGCTGGCCCAGGTGTGATCCATGGTGACCCTGGGGCTGCTGTGGCTCCACAGTCTGAAACCAGGAGCAGGACCCTCTGCCCCATTTTCTTGTGCCCACAGGTGCTGTCTTGCAGAGGGAGGTGGGCTGGCTTAGCTCTTTTTTAACATGAAAACAGAAGAAGTGAGGAGCCCAGTAATCCTGGAGAGTGGGTTTGTAAAGTCATGGCTCCACCCTTGGCTGGCTGATGCCTGCAGCATTTTGGGGTTTGTTTTTAAGTACTGAGTGTGGGGGAGCTACTGCTGGTGCCAGTGTGAAGGACAAGGTCACGCTGCCAGCTGCTCCAGCCAGGCGTCCAGACTAGACATGTTGACCATCGTGAGCCTCAGCTGAGGAGCAGCAGC
Source organism: Galbula dea (assembly GCA_013399015.1). Classification (NCBI taxonomy): domain Eukaryota; kingdom Metazoa; phylum Chordata; class Aves; order Piciformes; family Galbulidae; genus Galbula; species Galbula dea. The sequence goes on along the minus strand of VWZX01000114.1, from coordinate 368,292 downwards.
ACCTCCTCCTCCTCCTCCTCCTCCTACTCCTTCTCAGCAGTGCTGCCAAGCTCCTGCTTCTGCTGGTGGGAACTGGGAGAGGAGCCTGGAATGGGAAGAGCTTCAAGTCCTGCAGCGAGGTGGTGGCTGTGGGAGGGTGAGCAGTGTAGTTCACTCACACCCCTACAGCAATGGGGCTGAGTTACCCTGAGGCAGCCTTCCCTCCGTGTCCTGCAGCTTTTTGCTGCTCCCTTCACACCATTTGGGGCTATAAATAGATAAGCACATTCCTCCTCCTGTGTGGTTAGTATCAGGGCTAGACTGAACTCTTGGTTGTGTTGAATTGTGGTCACAGCTTCTCCTCCCTTCCCAGTGAAGGTAACTGATTGAGCTCCCACGGTGCTATCAGCAAAGTACCAAAGGAGCCACACACATTTGCTGGGAAACTTCAAAACAATTCCTGCTTCAAAATAGTTCTCTTTGAAGATGATAACATATTTAATTCCCTGTTCTTGGGAGGTTTGTTTGAGAACTAAAGGCACTGTTACTGTGGAGACATGGTGTTTGGTTCCTTTCCAAGCTGGGGGCCAGCTCGGCAGTGGCACGGCTGCTTGCTTTGGAAAGCACACAGAAGATGTTTGGGAGCTCTGGGGGGGATGGTTCAGAACCATGCCTCCAGTTCAGAGCTCAGTCCTGATCTGGGCAGCAGTGTTTCCCTTACAGAGGGGTTGGGAGAGGAAAGGATTTGAGACCTAACCTCCACAGGGCATCAGCAGTTCTCTTCATTTCCTTCCCAAAATGTTTTACTTTCCATTTCCTGGGGTTGTGTCCAGTCTGGCAGGTGATCTGTCTGTGGCACATGGAGTGACCAGAGGGAATCACAGAATGGTTAAGGTTGGAAAGGACCACCAGAGGTCATCTAGTCCAACATCTCTGTGCTAGCAGGGTCACCTAGATCACCTCCAGGTGCCTTTGGAACCTCTCCCCAGAAGGAGACTCCACAACCTCTCTGGGCAGCCTGGGCCAGGGTTCTAACACCCTCACAGCAAACAAGTTCTTCTCTGTGTTTAGGTGGAACCTTCTGTATTCCAGTTGGTGCCTGTTGCCTGGTATGCTATTGCTTGGTGCCATCAAGAAGAGCCTGGGTCTGTTGTCCTCTTGCCACCCTCCCATCAGATTGATACGGTCTCCGCTCAGCCTCCTCTCTTCCAGGCTAACCAAGCCCAGCTCCCTCAGCCTGTCCTCAGAAGGGAGATGCTCCAGCCCTAGATCATCTTTCTAGCCTCTGCTGGACTCAGAGAAGCAGGATTGATTTATCTGCCAGCTGGCTGGAGTTGCAAGGCAGGGCTGCAGATTTACATCATCTTCTTGGCCATCAGAGCCACAGCTCCCTTGACAGCAGGCACCTACAGTATCTGGGGATGGAGGTCACTTCTCACTGGCTCTTACCTTCTCCATGATGGTGATGTCCATGTTCTGAGTGTCCCTTTGCTTGCAGGCTGGACAGCATTGCATGAGGCATGCAACCGAGGTTACTACGATGTTGCAAAGCAGTTGCTTGCTGCAGGCGCCGAAGTCAACACAAAGGGGCTGGACGATGACACCCCTCTGCACGACGCAGCCAACAACGGGCACTTCAAGGTTGGTTCTTCCTGGAGTTCACAGCTGTGGTTTTCATCACCCTTTTTCCTCTTGTGCCTCAAGCAGCTAACTGTGCAAACACAGAGATGTAGGTTATTTTCTTATTCTTTGCTGCTGATGGTCCTACAGTGGGCAAGAGTTTTCCTGCCCCAGGGCTGTTGGGTGTTTTACTTGGTGTTCTCCTGTGCAGAGGATAGTTCATTCTTCTTCTGCAGTACAGAGGAGGGAGCATGGCTTTATCTTGTGTTCTTCTCCCTTCTTTCCTGTCCAAGCTGCTTGATGTTGTTGGGTTTTGTCTCCTTTCTGGTCACTGACTGTTAGTACCATGGGTATGTCTTGAGGACAGACTGCTTGAGGACATCTCCCTTTTAGTTATGTGTGAAAGTTGCAGGAAAAGCCTGGACTAAGCATCATGAGCATGCATTCAAGTCTCAATTTCTGTTTTCAGGTGGTGAAATTGTTGTTACATTATGGAGGGAATCCTCATCAAAGCAACAGGAAGGGCGAGACACCTTTAAAAGTAGCTAATTCTCCCACCATGGTGAATCTGCTCCTGGGAAAGACCACGTACCCCTCCAGTGAAGAGAGCTCCACAGGTGAGATTGACCTTTCTGTGAACGTGGGAGTGATGTTTGTGGCCTGCAGCTGTCTGTTAATACAGAGACCTTAAGAGGAGAGTGAAGTTAGACTCTTGTCAGAATATCTGCACGCTGCTGCCACGGTCAGGAGTCCATCCGTGGCTGTAACCCAAATTCAGACAACATTACTACCAGCCTGTAGCTCTGGGAGCTCTAGCTGTTTGCCCTGGAAGCCTACGTTGAGATCACTTGCCTGGTGCAATCAAGATGTAGGATTGGAAGCCAATTGCAGGTAAATGGATGTCTTACCTTTCCACTGTGGGTAATGGTCCAGCTTTGTGCAGGGAGAGGAGGAGGCGTGCGTGCACGTGGTGTGTTCCCATCCCTCCCCCGTCGGAGGCCACGGGTTTGGCTGTACCAGGGCTGATGTTTCAGGTGGTGTCCCTCAGGAGAGCACCCTGCTAGAGGCTGTCCCACAAGTGCCACCGCTGTGGGAAAAGCTGCAGGTTTTAATTAGTGCTCGTTTGAGTTCCAGCCTCATTGGGAGTCTTGACCTGTGCTGTGTGCAGTCGGCACTGGGTTACACAGAGTTCTTCTCTTGATGCACCCAGGATGTTGTGTTGAGGAACACCTCGTGCAGGTTGGAGACTGGATAGCTGTTCCTTTCCCAGAGATCTCCCAGCTGGCATTTGGAGCTCTCAGCTGCAGACTTAGCAAGGGCTGGGTGAGGCAGAAGGGCAGCAGAGCTGTTGGCAGGGGTTCATGTCTGCAGCAGGCCGACGGTGCTCCCCCCCCGAAGCCCTTGGCAGTCTGTAACGCCTTGTTCTTCTCTCTCTGCAGAGACCTCAGAAGAGGAGGATGCCCCTTCCTTCGCTCCCTCCAGCTCTGTTGACGGCAATAACACAGACTCAGAGTTCGAGAAGGGTTTGAAGCACAAGCCCAAGGCCCAGGAGCCTCCCAAAACCATCACCCCGGTGAAGGACGAGTACGAATTCGATGAGGACGATGAGCAGGACAGGGTCCCGCCGGTCGACGACAAACATTTGCTCAAAAAGGATTACAGAAAAGAGACTAAAGCAAACAGTTTCATTTCCATACCCAAAATGGAAGTGAAAACTTACACTAAAAATAACACAATTACACCAAAGAAAGCTGCTCACCGCATCCTGTCGGACAGCTCGGACGAGGAGGAGACCAGCGTCGCCGTGGGGACGGGGGAGAAGCTGCGGCTTTCAACCCACTCCATCTTGCCCAGCAGCAAGATTCGGGAGCCTGCCAGCACAAAGGCCCAGAAGGAGAAAAGCAAAGTGAAGAAGAAGCGGAAGAAGGAGACGAAAAGCAAAGAGGTTCGGTTTGGTAAAAAAAATGACAAGTTTTGTTCCTCTGAATCAGAGAGCGAGAACGTGGAGAGTGAGGAGGATGATAGAGACTCTCTGCAGAGCTCTAGCTGTGTAAAGGACTCCAGGCTAGTGCTAAAGGAATCCTCCTTGTTTAACTCTCTCTCTGCCTCATCGACCTCTTCTCATGGGAGTTTAGCATCCCAGAAACATAATCCTAACCTTACAGAACAGCACTCCAAGCACTGGAGGACGGACAATTGGAAAACCATCTCTTCTCCGGCTTGGTCAGATGTCAGTTCCTTATCGGACTCCACCAGGACGAGGCTGACGAGCGAGTCAGACTACTCGTCCGAGGACTCGAGCTTAGAGTCGCTAAAGCCGGTCAGGAAGAAAGCAGAGCACAAAAAGAAAAACCCTCCCCACAACACTGAGAAAAAAAATTCATTCCATAGCAATGTGGATGGAGCAATCCCAAAGCTGGACAAGGAGGGGAAGGTGGTGAAAAAGCATAAAACAAAACACAAACATAAAAACAAGGAGAAGGGACAGTGTCCCATCAGCCAAGACATTAAAATCATCAAAACCTTTTCTTTTGAGTTTGAGGACTCTAAACAAAAGCCTGAGAAAGGCTTGATAGTAGAGACAGAAAATCCAGTGGAGAACAAACTGAAAGTGTTAAAGCATGAGCGGGAACACAGTAAGAAGGAGGAGAAGCTCCCCAAAGGTAAAGGGGAGGAGAAGGAGTGGTTGTTCAAAGATGAGACTGGAAAATCCTCGAAAGAGGAGAAATCACTAAGAAAAGTGAAAGATGGTAGTAAAGAGCTGAGCAAATCCTTCAGAGAAGGGTTGAGTAAATCAGAAAAAGAGAAGCCTGCAAAGGAGAAGTCTCCCAAGGAGGAGAAGCCGAGAATGCACAAGGAGGACAGAAAGAAGAAGTCCAAGGACAAGCAGTCAAAATCCGACAAGAAGAACGAGCTGAAGGAGGAGAAGGTTTCCAAACTAGAGAAAGAAAAATCCTTCAAGGAGGAGAAAGAAAAATGCAAAAAAGAAAAACTTTACAGGGATGAGTCTGGGTTTGATGAGTTCAATAACAAGGCCCAGTTTCCCGAGAGCGAGGACACCAAGTTCAGCCTCTCGGATGATCAGCAGGAGCGGTGGTTTTCAGACTTGTCTTCTGATTCATCCTTCGATTTCAAAGGAGAAGATAGCTGGGATTCCCCAGTAACGGATTTCAGGGAGATCAAAAACGACAGCGTGGCAAAACTCATCCTAGAACCCATGAAGGAGGAAATTAAAGACAAGAAAAAGGAGAATAAATCGAAAGAGAAGAAGGACTACAACGAGAAGCGCAATGAAAAGGAGACCTTCTTGAAGAAGAAAGAGAGGGACTACGTGGACAAAAGCTCTGAGAAGAAAAAGGACCAAACAGACAGACACAAAGTCACTCCTATTTACTTGCCTGAAAAGGACAAGAAAAGGAAGGATTCTGCAGAGGGTGTCAAGGAGAGGAAAGAAAAAGATACCAGTGAAGCCAGCAAAGACAGGAAAGATTCCTCTGATGGCTCCAAGGATCGGAAAGACACCAAGACAAAGCAGGAGGAGCCCTATCGAGATGACTTCAAAGAATACAGCTGTGAAACCTTCTTCAAGGATAAATCTGACCCTGAATTCAGCGGCAAAGCCCTGGAGAGTTGGGAGAGACACCATTCGGGAAAGGAAAAGGAGAAGAAAGATGCTCCTGATAAAGACAAAAAAGAAAAGGGGAAGCCAGAAAAATACAAGGAAAAATCCAAAGAAGGAGACAAGGAGAAAAATGAAAAAGTCGCTCCTGAGAAAACCCTGAAAGACAAAGAACTAGACAAGAGCTTCAAAGAGAAAAAAGAACCTAAGGAGAAGTACAAAGACCTGCACAGCAAAGAGAAAGAAAGGAAGAGTTCCTTCGACCAGCTGAAAGAGAAGAAGGAGAAAAGCTTCTCGGCCGATCGAGAGGACTTCTCCGAGAAAAAGGATGAGAAGAAAGGCAAGGAGAAGAGCTGGTACAGCATCGCCGACATCTTCACTGACGAAAGCGAAGACGAGCGGGACGAGTACAGCCTGACAGGCTTCAAGGTCAGTGACTCCGCCGGGAGCGAGATGCATCGTCTGGAGAGTCTGCAGGAGAAGGACGAGGGCACGGCCGCCGAGAAGGAGCTGTACCCCGACAAGCACCGCAAGTACTCCTCTGACCGGCAGCACTCCGGAGAGAAGCAGAAAGACAAGGACTCCAAGGAGAAGAAAAAGGACAAAGGAACATCGGAAGGGGGAAAAGAGAAGAAGGAGAAGAGTTCCTTTGAGAAACACAAAGAGAAGAAAGACAAAGACTCTGCTGAGAAGTACAAGGACAGGAAAGACAGGACGTCCATAGATTCCACTCAAGAGAAGAAAAACAAGCAAAAGCTCCCAGAAAAGGCGGAGAAGAAACATGCCAGTGATGACAAGGTGAAAAGCAAGCATAAGGAGAAGCTGGAGAAGGAGCATTCCAAAGAGAAGAAGTCTTCGAAAGGAGGGGAGTCGGAGAAGAGCCTGCTGGAGAAACTGGAGGAGGAGGCTCTGAATGACTACAGAGATGACTCCAACGACAAGATCAGCGAGATCTCTTCTGACAGCTTCACAGATCGAGGGCAAGACCCAGGGCTGAGCAGCCTCTTTGAGTCTTCTAATCTCTCTCTTGCTGATGCCGCTGAAGAAAAGTTTAAGGACTCTCTCCCTTTACCCTGCTTGCAGGACAAACTCAAGGAGAAGGAGAGACACAGACATTCCTCATCTTCATCAAAGAAGAGTCACGAGAAGGAAAAAGCAAAGAAGGAGAAGACAGAGAAAAAGGAGAAAACAGAAGAATTCAAAGACTCCAGCAGCAGGAAGGATTCCAGCCACTACGAGAAGGACTTCTCTGTGGATGGGGAGGCTTTCAGCGCTTCCTACAACATGAAGGCAGAGGCTGATGAGGAACCAGAGAAAAGCATTGATTACTTATTTTCTGAAAAGAAAGATAAAAATGATTCTGAAAGAGAACTGTCAAAGAAGGCGGAAAAAGAAAAGAATTACAGCTCCAGCACCATCAGCACAGCTAAAGAGAAGAAGAAGCGAGATAAACACAAGGAGAAATGGAAGGAGGAGAAGGAAAAGCATAGAGACAAACACGCAGATGGTTTCTTCAAACATCACAAAGATGAGTCAAAGTCAGCACTTAAGGACAAGGACAGCCCTCAAGTTACCACCTTTAAAGACAAATCAAAGGAGGACAACCTCAAATTTGGCGAGACCAAACTGAAGGAGAAGCTCAAGGAGAACCAAGAGAAGGACAAATCAGAGTCAATAAAAATAAGCAACGGGAACGAGAAGATAACCCTGTCCAAAGATGGCAGCAAGAAAGATGCCAGGCCAAGGGAGAAGCTTCTGGGAGATGGTGATTTGATGATGACCAGCTTTGAGAGGATGCTGAGCCAGAAAGACCTAGAAATCGAGGAGCGCCACAAAAGGCACAAAGAGAGAATGAAGCAAATGGAGAAGATGAGGCACAGGTCTGGAGACCCCAAGCTGAAGGACAAACTCAAAAGCGCGGAAGAGATGCGCAAGAGGAGCCTGGATCTGGCAACAAAGAAGCCCTTAACGCTGGACACTCAGCTCAAGGACAAGAAACTGAAAGAGTTGGGTCCCCTGACTCCTATATTGTCACCAGAAAACAAGCCTCAGCCTGCTGTTGGGACAGACTCCAAGGACTGGATAACAGGTCCACAGCTGAAGGAGATCCTCCCAGCGTCTCCCAGGCCGGATCAGAACCGACCAACGGGAGTCCCGACCCCAGCATCTGTCGTCTCTTGTCCGAGCTACGAGGAGGTGATGCAGACACCGAGGACTCCCTCCTGCAGCAACGAAGACTACACAGACCTGATGTTCGAGTGTGCGGACTCACAGCACTCGCTGCCCATCTCCACCATGTCCATGAATGCCTGTTCTCCATCCTTCTTCGACAGGTACTCGAATGTGTCCGGCGGGCTCCCCGAGAACCCCGCTCAGACCCCGACTCGGACCATCCCCTCCACCAACCTTTATCGTTCCATCTCGGTTGATATCAGAAGGGCACCTGAAGAAGAATTCAGCGTGGGAGAGAAATTTTTCAGGCAGCAAAGCGTCCCAGCGACGTCAAATTACGACTCCCCGGTGCAGCACCTAATGGAGGAGAAAGTTCCCCTCCCTCCTGTTCCTGCTGAGAAGTTCCAGTGTTTATCTCCTGGGTATTACTCCCCAGATTATGGGGTTTCGTCGCCCAAAGTGGAGGCTTTGCACTGTGCACCAGGAGCTGTCAGTGGGGTTGCTCAGTCACCTGAAAGTGTCTTCTCTGGTTTACAAGCCAAATCCTCCCCTTCACACAGAGATGAGCTTCTGGCTCCTTCCGTAGAAAGCGCTCTTCCCCCTGACCTCGGCATGCCCTTGGACACCACGGAAGAGCAGCAAGCTACCGCCTCCATCATGCCACCAGAACCTACCTACTTACCCCCCATTGAAGAAAACCATTTTAGTTCGGGTATGCCAGAGCAAAACAACATAGACTGGGACAACCCTCCTCCCAGAAACCCTGAGCCCACCATCCCTCCCAGCCTGATGGGTAACCCAGCAGAGCACTCTGTCAGCTGGTCCATGGGCTCAGAGCTCCTGATAAAATCTCCCCAGAGGTTTTCAGAGTCCCCGAAACCACCGCTCTGCTCCCTAGAACCGATCCATCCCACACCAGTAGCCTTCATTCCCACAGATACCTCCTACCCCATCTCTCCCATCTCCTACCCTCTGTCAGTGTCCGAACCGGGACTTGATGAGGTCAAGGAGGATGCTGAAGAAGCAGTTCCAGGAGAAATAGCGAATGCTGAGGAGCAAGCTCCGTACATGTCCCCTACTAGGTTAGACACCTTCTTCAATAACTGCAAGCCTGTTCCAGAAGAAGCACCTGAGATACCTCCAGAGCCCCCCTGTATGCCAGCAGAACCTCAGGCAGAAGTTGTTAACGCTCCAGAAAACAACTATTTGGAAAACAATAATGCTGCACCTGCAAATACAGAGGAGGCTGTAACGTGGCCTGATCCCTTCACCAACACAGAAGATGACTTGGACCTGGGCCCCTTCTCACTACCAGAGCTGCCACTCCAACCCAAGGATGTTGCAGAGACGGAGATGACAGAGGCAGAAGCAGTAGAAGAAAGCCCGGCAGCAGCTCCAGAAGCAAGCGCTGGGATTGTTAAATCAAGCGCGTCCGTGATAGCGTCCAGTGAGCCTGAGGAGCCACCAGCCAGCCAGGCACCTGCTGTCCTGCCCGTGGAGACAGAGCCACAGGCAGAGGAGCAGAAGCCAGAAGTGGCTGCGCAAGAAACCACCTCAGAAGCGCTGAACGTAGCTGAGGAAAAAGGAACGGAGGACTCGGAAGCGCAGGTTTTCCAGCAGACCCCATCCGAGCCCGCCCAGGCAGAGAGCAAAGAGGTGGAGGCCACGCAGGAGGACCTGTCATCTTCTACTGGGGCGGCAGAGAGCAGCTCCCAGCCCTGTCCCCAACCCGCAGCCACCTCCGAGGGCAGCGTCTCCCAGGAGGGTGCTGCAGCACGGGGTGGGAGCCAAGCCCCTGTCTCCCAGGCAGATGCACCTGCGGGCAACGCTCAAGCCGAGGTGGTTGAACCGGTACAAAAACCAGTAGCAGAAGCTCCCAAAGCACCCAAAATAGAGGAGATTCCTCAGCGGATTACCAGGAACCGGGCTCAGATGCTGGCCAACCAAAACAAGCAGAATGCCGCCTCTGCCGAGAAGGAATTTCCTCCGGTCTCCGCGCCCGTCACTCGTGCCAAGGGCCGCGTCACCGAGGAGGACGATTCCCAGGCCCAGCACCCGCGCAAGCGTCGCTTCCAGCGCTCCAATCAGCAGCTGCAGCAGCAGATCAACACCTCCACCCAGCAGACCAGGGAGATGATCCAGCAGACCCTGGCAGCTATCGTAGACGCTATAAAACTGGATGACATTGAACCTTACCACAGTGACAGGTCCAACCCCTACTTTGAGTACCTCCAGATCAGGAAGAAGATCGAAGAGAAGCGGAAAATCCTCTGCTATATAACTCCCCAAGCCCCACAGTGCTACGCTGAGTATGTCACCTACACGGGCTCCTACCTGTTGGATGGCAAACCTCTGAGCAAGCTCCACATCCCAGTGGTGAGTCACCTTCTCCCTTGAAAGTGCGGCACCAGGGACCATCTCCTCCCTTTGCTGCACTGGGGACTGCCCCATATCCCTTGCTGCTCTGGGCACAGCCAGGTTGTCCCCTATGCGCCGGGAGCACCCTTGCAGTGCCAGTGACACCCGAGCCATGGCTTTAGCCTACATCTAGAACATGCTCAGAAGGGCAAATCTCAGCCTGGGGAAGTGGGTGGTTGCATGGGAGGTGCTGTATTCTTGCAGAGGAGACCTTGGGCTGCGCTCAGGAACCTGAGATTTGTTCAGGCTTTAGAGAATGTTTGTATGAATCCCACTGGGTTTGAGGCTGGAAGGCAAAACTGCTTTTACAAACACCCTAGTAATTGGATAATGAAGCTGGAAAACAGAGGAAGAAGATAACCCTTGACTCCTGCCATCGTTTTCCCCAGCACTGATGTTTGACCTGCTGGTAGCTCCTGGGCAGTGGGAGCTGCAGGTCATTGCTGTGCTGCAGGAGTGGACTTGCTGACACAGATACATCAATAAACTTGGTGCTGCAGACAGTAAATCTGAGATCCAGCCTGAAGGAGGAGGAGGGTTGATAGGAGCAACCACGTCAGGCTTCGTTCCCTGCAGGAGGCAAGGGTCAAACACCTCATCTGTGGGTGGCTGTGTTGCAGTGTAGTGATAGAGAGATTCACAGATCATGGAATCATTAAGGTTGCAAAAGACCTTTAAGATCATCAAGTCCAACCATTAACCAGCACTGTCAGGTCACCACTAACCCATGGCCCTCAGCACCACATCCTCCAGGGCTTTGAAACCCCTCCAGGGATGGTGACTCCACCACTGCCCTGGGCAGCCTGGGCCAGGCCTTGACAACCCTCTCAGGGAAGAAATTGTTCCTCGTGTCCAACCCAAACCTCCCCTGGCACAACTTGAAGCTGTTTCCAGCTCAGGGAGTTGCAGAGAGTGAGAAGGTTTCCCTTGAGCCTCCTCTTCTCCAGGCTAACCAACCCCAGTTCCCTCAGCTGCTCCTCCCAACGCCTGTGCTCTGGACCCTTCACCAGCTTTGGACACACTCTGGCCTCACTGCAGCACCTCAATGTCCTTGTTGGAGTGAGGAGCCCAAACCTGAGCCCAGGATTTGAGGTGCGACCTTACCAGTGCTGAGTCCGTGGGGGCAATCCCTGCCCTAGTCCTGCTGCTACAAGCCAGTCCAGGCAGCAGTTACCATTTGCCCTGTTGTCTCACCCCTTGCTGTGGCCTGAGTACTAGCAGGACGTTGTCCTTGGCCCTTCTGCCTGCCTCTTCCAAGCTCCATACGGCACCCTGTGGGGTGGCACCAGCTTCCTTCCCAAGCCCTTGGCTAAGGAGCATTTCAGCTCCATGCTGGGGGGGTGAGGCAGCTCCATGGGGCTGTGCCCCCACCCCACAGAGTGGCTAGCTCTGACCCTCTGCTGTTGCTGTCGTGTCCTGCAGATCGCCCCCCCACCGTCGCTCGCCGAGCCGCTGAAGGAGCTCTTCAAGCAGCAGGAAGCTGTCCGGGGAAAGCTGCGGCTCCAGCACAGCATAGAGAGGGTAAGGAGAAACTCCTGCTGGGGAAGAGGTCCTGAATTTCCTCCACTGGGGAGCCTGAGATTGCCACACTCACTGCTTCCTTTGCTTTCCTCAGGAGAAGCTCATTGTCTCCTGCGAGCAGGAGATCTTGAGAGTTCATTGTCGGGCAGCGAGGACTATTGCCAACCAGGCTGTGCCCTTCAGTGCCTGCACCATGCTGCTGGACTCTGAGGTCTATAACATGCCTCTAGAAAATCAGGTCAGTGCGTGTCTGGGTGGTGAAGAAGTGTCTCAGAGGTGCTGTGTGAGCTCCCAAGGGAGACGGTGCTTTTCCAGACAAAGGGAGGGATGCAGGCAGGAGTTAGTAATGCTCTGCCTGCTCAGGTGCCTGTCGCGCACCACAGCATGCAGATGGCAGGACACTTGCTGCAGGAGCCCTGCCCAGGTTGCCTGATCTGACTGAGTGCCTGGTGTGACATGTTCTGGGGAACCTCATGTGTGTGCTGGGGAAGGAAATCCATCAGGAACATGGGGGTACTGGGAGCATTGTGTCTCTTCAGGAGCAGAGATGACTCACGTTTATCAGAGTCTCAGGACCCTCTACCCTTCTCCTTGATCAGCGTCATCTGCACACTTGGAAGGTTTATTTTACTCCACTCTGGGACATCTTTTCCTGTTGAAGGAAGGGGAGAGAGCCATTAAATTGATTTGTGTCTGAATAGTGGCTTTGAAAGAGCCAAGCTCTGACTCAGAGCCCACAAGAAATAGTTGTGTCTTCCTTTGATTTCATGTTGTTCTGTGCTGGAGAAGGGAGAATTGTGTCAGGTTTCTGTATCTGATTTCTGCAGCCAGTGGCTGTATGGCTGTGATGGTCCTGAGCCATGGCCCTAGCCCCTCTGCAGCCCCCTACAGCCCCCTCCCACCTCTCTGCAGCCCTCTCCCCAGGCTGGCTGCTCTGGAACGCACATTGCTGCATTGCAGGAGGGATCTTGTCCCTGCCCAGGATCCTGGAATTTATTAGTGGCCTGGTGTATTGATCCAGGAGCCTTGATTGATCCCTCAGCATTTCCCAGCCAACTGTCTCGGCTTCTACAGTGAAGACATTATGATCTTGGGTATGGGTTGAAGGAGACAGGGAGGTGCAGAGGCTGGGCTGGGCTGTCAGGGACACATTCTCTGCAGAGCAATCAAAAATGGGGAGTGAGTGCACACAGGCACCTGTGGGTCCCTGTCTGAGGCTGAAACCCCTAGCAAAGGGCTGCAGGAGCAGCTGGGAGCAGCCTGCCCTGTCCTCCCTCCTCACAGGCACCTTTCTTGTTTCTCTGTGCCCTTAAGAGGGGTTTGGATATGACCTTTTTGATCTGTGACTGTTTAAAACAGACCAAAAAACCCCTCCTGTGTAATCTCCTTTTGCTGTTGTTTGACTAGGGAGACGAAAACAAATCGGTCAGAGACCGTTTCAACGCGCGACAGTTCATCTCCTGGCTACAAGATGTGGATGACAAGTACGATCGGATGAAGGTGAGAGGTGTGGAGGAGGGAGAGCCCTGGTGCTCCAGGAGGGTTTCCTCCAGAGGGCTCCTGGCTCTTGCTGCAGCTTGGAAGCTACCTTCATGGTTTCCAAAAGTCTGCTGGGAGCAGGTGTCCCAGGGGGCCCTGATGGGGAGCACTTCGGCACAGCAGAGCCTGTGCAGGGGCTGGGGGAGCACAGTTGCCTCTGCTAGTTCCAGAAAGGGGGAAGGGAGACAAGTTCTGCTTGAAGGGGTGAGACACTGGGCCAGGTTGCCCAGAGAGGTGGGAGGTGTCCCATCCCTAGAACCATCCCAGATCAGGTTGTTTGGGGCTCTGAGCAACTTGATCTAGTTGATGTCCCTGCTGACTGCAGGGGTTTGGACGAGATGAGCTTGAAAGGTCCCTTCCAACCCAAACCATTCTGTGATTCCATGGTTCTGATGACATGGAGGGAGTTGGCAGCTCCAGCAAAGGCTCCTTCTCTTGTGCATCTGAGGGCCACTGATGGGGGGACTGTCTGTTGAAGCTGTCACCAGCAGGGTCAGTGCTCTGAGTGCTTTAAAAGTCACCCCACAAGGCCCTTTTGGGTGTGCTCCTACTGGAATTCACCTCAGCCAGCCTCCCAAGTCCAGGTTTCCTTCCTGCAAGGATGCACCTGGCATCTCTCGCTCTGTTTGCTGCTCTGCTCACCCTGCCTGTGTCAGGTGGGGTGGGCAGCAGGAGCTTTTCCTGCCCTCTCCTACTCACTCCTCATCCTCTGCTTGTGGGTTGTTTTTCTCTCCCCCCCTGTGCTCCAGACGTGCCTGCTCATGCGACAGCAACACGAAGCTGCCGCCTTGAACGCGGTGCAGAGGATGGAGTGGCAGCTGAAGGTGCAGGAGCTGGACCCCGCGGGGCACAAATCCCTCTGTGTGAACGAGGTGCCCTCCTTCTACGTGCCAATGGTGGATGTGAACGATGACTTTGTCCTTTTACCGGCATGACAGTTCCAAACCAGGAGACAGCACTGAAAACTGGCACGGACGGGAAGCCCTCCGAGGTCGGGGCGGTTGAGCTCACATTCACCCTTACCGCTTGCTGATGAATCCCTGGTCAGAGGAGGAGGAAGCAGCTATCAGCAGAAAAATAAACAAAACAAAAACGAAACAAAACAAAAACAAAAAGACCCCACAAAACAATAAGAAAATAAAATAATTGCACTTTCTTCACAAAGGCATCCCTCGCTCCCGGACTGAGGGCAGCTCCGCCGGGCAGCGGGACAGGCACAGCTCCTTCCCAAGCAGCTGCTGCGGCAGGGAGGCAGCCGGTCTGCGCGGGCAGCGAGCACTCACCGGCCGAGAGACTGCCAGAGGAGGCCAAGGACACCATTTTGTGCGTTGCAGAAGCTGCTGAGCGGGGCCAGCAACCACGTGTTTCATGGACTTGTCAGCACTCTGATTTCCAGCTCGCTCCCTCTCTTGTTTTTCCACCCCTTGCAGATCTCCCCTCGGAGAAGCTGCAGTAGGAAACCATGGGGAGGGTGGGGTGGGGAGGCTTTGAGTTTCTCTTTCCATCCTGGGTATATCTGAAAACCAACAACAACAACAAAACAATTAGAAACAAACAAAAGACAGAGAGTCCAAGTTGGGCAACCACGACTCTGGAGGTGGGGACGGCTCCGGGGTGCGCCCACGCAGCCGTTGGGAAGAACAAAGGACCTGGGAGCAGCCGTTGGGAAGAGCAGAGGAGGAGCTGGGAAGAGCAGAGGAGCTGGGAACAGCCGTTGGGAAGAGCAGAGTCGGAGCTGGCTGCGCTCCGGGACACGGCACGGCCAGCGGGGAGATGGCCACGCAGAGAAAGGACTTTGCCAACTGTGTTTTTAATGGAGTAAAATCCATGTGGTTTATATATTTTTTTTTTCCTTTAATCTTGGGCATTTCGTTTCTCTTTCTGAGAACATAACTTGAAAACACTACAGAGCCAATACTCATATAAAGAAAAATTGTATCCCATAAATGCTGTACAGTTTTTATATACATTAACAATGTACTTTTGCTGCCTTCTAGATAATTTATTTTGCAACACATTACTGCACAGTTGTAAATAACTTATGTACTGTAACATCACTTTCAGTTATGTGTAAAGAAATAAATAAATTAATTAAAATTACCTTTGTATGTCTAGTTCACCCTGAAAGGGCAGTGCTTCCCTCTCCAGGATAACTCGAGGGCCAGGGTGGTGTGGGGGGGTACTTGGACACCCATCTGGTGTCCTCAGGTACACGTGGGTGGTTGTCCTGGTTTAGGTTAGAGCAGAACTAATTCTGTTCAGTGATTTTACTGTGCTCCATGCTGCAAGGATCTCTGGGTGCTGACCTGATTGTTAACACCACGTGGCTTTTCTCCTCTTTCCCCTTCCCCTTTGCATTCGGTGGAATTGGAAACCCATCGGTGTCAGCCCTGCAGCCTGACCACGAGGAAAGGGGGAGCCTCCCCTGTGCCAACGACCTGAGGAATGATGTTCAGGCTCAGGATGGTGAGTTTACAGACCCCATAGCAGCTGGGAGTTGAGGAGTTAGTGTTGCTGGGGCTGCACAGCTTGGAGCTGCCTAAGTGGAGCTCAGCGCTGCCCTGGGGCTGTGGGGTCACGGTGCTGGGGCGCTTGGCGTCTTCTGGATTGAGAGGCTGGTTGCTGGTGGGACAGGCAGGAAGATGGGATGGTGCTGCTGGGGCGAGCTGGAGCCCAGGAGCTTGCAGCAGGGCTTGTAGCCAGCAGTCCTTCGTGGTGGGGTGCTCCCACCCCAGCCTGGGTGCCTGGGAACAGGTTCCTGGGGTGCTGCCCCAGCCACCGCCATGCAAAACACCTCCTTTCTCTTCTTTGTAACACTGAACCTCAGAAGCCGATTGTGTGGATCACTGCTGCCTTGTTGGCTGAAGTCACTTGTGCTTCTGGGGCTGGTATGGATGGTGCCATGTGGCACAAGGTGCTGTCAGCTGTGCCAGCCTTGCCAGCACCCTCCCTGTGCGATTCATGTGTGCCTTGCTTGTTCCCTGTGTCATGCATGTGCACTGTGCATTTGCTCTGTGTGAGCTCCATGTGCACTCTGCATTTTGCTCCCTGTGTGATCCACGGTGCACTGGTTGCTCCCTGTGTGATCCATGTGCCCCCTGTGTTTGCTCCATGCACGATCCGTGTGCACTCCCTTGTTAGCCAGAACCATCCTGGCTCAAAATTACTTTTCTGGGGTGTAATATGTGGATGGACACTTTGTGGGTTTGGGGCTGGGGGACACATTCTGTGTGGGTTCATGGGGCTGGTCTCTGCTGGGGCTCCTCCATGGTGGGCAATGCCTTACTTGCTTTTGGATTCAGTCCCATCTCTTCCTGCTGCACCGTGGCCTCGTCTGGTAAGAAGGTGAACTGGGCTTGGGGGCTGGACTGGGCTAGGAAGGGTCGAACTGGGCTTGGAGGTGGGGACAGCAAACTGGGGCTGGAGGGGGAAGGAATGGGACTTAGAAGGGCTAAACTGGGCGGGAAGCAGTCGAACTGGGCTTGGGGGCGGTCAAAGCGGACTGTGGTTGGCGAATGGGGCTTGGCAGAGGGCAGCAAACTGGGGCTGGGATGGCCACTGGTGAGAAGGCACCAAACCGGGGCAGGGGTGGAGGTAACGGGGCCGGGGAGAAGGGTAATTGGGCCAAGAAGAGGGTAACAGCACTGAGGAGNGGGGTGGGGGTAACGGGGCTGGGGAAGAGGGTAACCGAACCGACGTTGGGGATAACGGGGCTGGGTAGGGGGTAATGGAACCGGGGGTGCAGCGTTAGGCTGGGGGGGTCCCGCAGCGGTGTGGGGGTAGCCCGGAGCTGACGGAGCTTAGAGTGGATCCGGCTGCGGGCGGGTCTGGCTCTGGACCTTCCCCTTTGGGGGCTGGTCCCACCTGCCCGGGGCCGCGCCCGGTCCCGCTCCTACCTGCCCGGTGCCGCTGGCGGTCGCTGCCTCGTGGCGGTGTTAGGAGAAGAGCGATGGCGGCGGGCGGGGGCAGGAGCCGGTGCCGGTCCCGGTGCCGGTTACCGGGAGGATGGGTTCCATGCTCGGCCCTGGCTCTGGGCTGGGCACTGGGCTGGGCTCTGGCCGCGGTTCCCCCTCACCGCTGCCGCCCCGACGCTGAGCTGCTGCCGGGGCCGCTCCGCCGGCTGCCGGGACCGGCTCTGCTCCGCGCCGCCGTACCCTGCCTGGGCGGAGGGTGGAGCCCCTGCCAGCTCTACCGCTATCGTGACACCGGCACCGGCACCGGCAGACCCAACGGCACCGGACCCTGCACCCGCGGCTGGCACTACAGCCTGCCCGCTGCGGGCCTCCGAGCCAACCTGGTCACACAGGTGATGGCGGGCTGGGGGCTGGGGCTCTGAAGGGGGGGGTATTCTATGGGTACAGGAGGGGTTAAGGCATGTGTTGGGGGAGAAGGTGGGGTCCAGTGCCCGGAGCAAGCTGGGGACCATAGCAAGGGTCCCATGGGGAAGCTCTGAATGTGCAGGAGGAGCGTCAGGAACCCTGGGGCTGAGGAGATGTCTGTGGGTTCTGGAAGGGACTGGGGGCGTCCCGTGGGTACAGGAGGGGTTAAGGGATGTGTCCTGGGGAGGAAACTGGGGGTCCAGTGCCTGGAGCAAGTTGGAGATCCCAGCAAAGGTTCCGTGGGCATTCTCTGGTTGTGCTGGAGGAGTACCAGGACTCTCAGGGCTGGGGAGCCCTATAGGCACAGGGGGGTTAAGGAATGTACGTTGGGAATGAAGGTGGTCTACAGGGGTTAGTCCTGGGGTGAACAAACTGGAGGTTCCAGCCTCCAGATCAAACTGAGGACCCTTGCCTGTGGGAAAGACCTGGTTATGTGGAGGAAGCACTGGAGGTGTCGGGGGGTGTAAGGTGGGGGGGTTTTTGGGGGGGGGGGGGGGGGAACCAGGGACCTTGGGGAAGGGAGAGAAGTCCTTGGGAGGAGCAGGTGGGAGACCCCTGTGAAGGGGCTTTGGAGGTGACTGTGGGGAGCCCTGGGGTGTTGGAGAGGGGAGAACACAGGGCGGTAAAGTCCATCAGCACTCTCCCTCCATATCCAGCCCCACATTTCTGCTGATAGGGTGGGGGCCGGACAGAAGCCCCCTAGGAAGCTCCTGGGGCTCCTGACCCCATCCATCCCAGCCCTGCAGGCAGTGGCAGGGGGTCTGTGGAGACCCCCCAAGCTGACACCTCCCCACTGTGTCCCCTACAGTGGGACCTGGTGTGTGCCTCACGCTGGAAGGTGCCCCTGGAGCAGACCACACACTTACTGGGCTGGACACTGGGCAGTGTCACCGCAGGCCTGGCCTGTGACAGGTAACCTGGGGGAGGGAGTGGTCCCTAGGGCAGCGCCCCCTGGGGAGGGGGGAGGTGTGCCCAGCTCTGCTCACAGCCTGTGTCCTGGCAGGTTCGGCCGCCGGTCAACCTTCCTGGTGTCCCTGGTGCTGGCAGTGCCCCTGGGCCTCAGCGTGGCACTGGCTGTCAGCTTTGTCATGGTCCTGGTGGCACGGCTGCTCTTTGGGGCAGCGCTGGCAGGAGCCTTCCTCTCCCTCTACGTGGCACGTGAGTGTGTGGTGGAGGGCTGGTGGTGTGGGGACCCAGGGATCTCCCGGGGTGCAGGGTGCTCCAGGATGCTCTGGAATGCAGGGTACTCTAAACTGTAGGATGCTGCAGGATGCTCTGGGTTGCTCCAGGATGCTCTGAGGTGCAGGGCACTCCAAAGTGCAGGATGCTCCAGGGTGCTTCAAGGTGTGGGATGCTGAAGGACACTCCAAAATGCTATAAGGATGCAGGGCACTCCAAGGTGTAGGGTACTCCAGGATGCTGCAGGGTACTCCAGGGTGCTCTGGGGTGGAGGGCACTCCGAGGTGTAGGGTACTCCAGGATGCTTCAGGGTGTTCTAGGGTGCTCTGGGGTACAGGGTACTCCAAGATGTAGAATGCTTCATGATACTCCAGGATGCAGGATGCACCCCTTTTCCCCCCTGGCAGGTCTGGAGCTGTGTGACCCCCCCCACCGGCTGGAGGTGACGATGGTGGCTGGTTTCTTCTGGATCGCTGGGGAGCTGCTGCTGCCGGGACTGGCCGTGCTGTGCCGGGACTGGCGGGTGCTGCAGGGTGCTGTCACCATGATCCTGGCTCTGCTGGCTGCCTGCTGGTGGTAAGGACCATGTCCCCTGGGCCTAGGGGGCTGCGTGCACGAGGAGGGGGCTGCCACCCACCATGGGGCTGAGCTGTGCCCCAGAGCTGACACCCAGCCATGCCCAGGGAGTGCCAGTTCAGCACCTCAGCCTGGCACACCTTACCCGGGGCCATGGTGGGGATCAACAGCTGCCCAAGGCTCTTCAGGTAGGGTGTGGGGACTCTACCCCCAGCCTGGGTAAATGTTTGCTCAGGTTTGAAGTTGAGGGTTTCTGGGCAGTGTTGCTTTGAAGCTGGGAAGGGCTGGAGGGAGGCCAAGCCCTGGGGGGGCTGTCTCATGACACCAACACTTGTGCTTCAGGTGCCCAGTGCTGCTGCTGGAGTCACCACGCTGGCTGCTGGCCACAAAGCAGCTGGAGAGGGCCAGGAAGACCTTGCAGGCACTGGCTGAAACAAGTGACCCCAGCTCTGAGGATGGCTTCTGCTGCCATGAGAGTCTCCTCACGGGTGCGTGATGTGGCTGCCGAGGTGATGTGACCACCAGACCCCCTCCCCAAAGCCGTGCTGCTGAGATGGTGGGATGGTGCCAACTCCAACCCACGTCCCCCTGTCCCAGCAGAGCTGGAGTCCCTGTCTGAGAGGTGTCCCCAGCCCCAGTACCACGCTGTCTGTGAGATCTTTGGCACCAGGGTCATCTGGAAGAACAGTGTCATCCTCGGCTTTGCGGCGTGAGCAGGCAGGGGGGTGATGGTGGTGGTGAAGGTGTCCAGGTGGTGGTGAGTCTCCTGCTCACAGTCTCCCCATCCCTCTTCTCCTGCAGGTTCATTGGCTCTGGCATCCGCCACTGCTTCACTCGCAACCTGGCCCCACACCTGCCTCGCTTCTTCTCCTCCTACTTCGTGCTGGTGGGCACCGAGGCTGCCGCTTGCCTCTTCGTCTGTGTGACGGCCGAGCGCTTCGGCCGCCGGGCTGTCCTCCTGCTCTGCACCGTCCTCACCGGCATCTCCTCCCTCCTGCTGCTGGCCCTCACCCAGTGTAAGGGTGGGGAGGGTCCCCTGGTGGGATGCAGCCCGCAAGTGGGGGTGGGAACAAGCTGCTTCGGCGTGGGCGTCTGTGCAGGATTTGCCCCTGATGGTGCTTTCTGCCCCACAGACCTGCTGGACCTCATTGTCCTGAGCCTGTCTGTTGTGGGCATCACTGCTTCCTACGCTGTCACCATGCTCAGCATCTTCTTTGCCAGCGAGGTCCTCCCCACTGTGATCAGGTAAGAGGTGGCTCACCACACTCCCAGTGACACCTTGGGGTGCAGGGACATGAAAGGACCTGAGGGTGTTGGTTGACAGCAGCTGAAGATGAGGCAGCAGTGTACCCAGGTGGCCAAGAAGGCCAACAGCATCCTGGCTTGGATCAGCACTAGTGTGGCAGCAGAACTAGAGCAGAGCTTGTCCTACTGGACTGGGCACTGAGGAGGTCACATCTCCAATCCTGGGCTCAGGTTTGGGCTGCTCACTCCAAGCAGGACCTGGAGGTGCTGGAGTGTGTCCAGAGAAGGGCAAGGAAGCTGGGGAAGGGTCTAGAGCACAGGTGTTGTGAGGAGCAGCTGAGGGAACTGGGCTTGGTTAGCCTGGAGAAGAGGAGGCTCAGGGGAGACCTTCTCACTCTCTGCAGCTCCCTGAGAGGAGGCTGGAGCCAGGTGGGGGTTGTTCTCTTCTGCCAAGCAACAAGTGACAGCATGAGAGGAAACAGCCTCAGGTTGTGCCAGGGGAGGTTTAGGTTGGACATGAGGAATAATTTCTTCCCCCAAGGGTTGTGAAGGCCTGGCCCAGGCTGCCCAGGGCAGTGGTGGAGTCACCATCCCTGGAGGGGTTTAAAATCTGTGGAGGGCCATGGTTCAGTGGTGACCTGGCAGTGCTGATTAATGGTTGGACTTAATGATCTTAAAGGTCTCTTCCAACCTAAACGATTCTATGGTTCTGTGACACCTGGGCAAGGTCTCTGGACCCCCCTCTGAGCACATTTTCCCTGCAGAGGTGCTGGACTGGGTCTCATCGTGGGGGCCAGCTTCGTGGGCAAGGCAGCAGCCCCCATCACTGCCATCCCCAACAGCCGTGGCTTCTTCCTGCACCACGTGGTGTTTGCCTCCTTCGCCATCCTCGCAGTCCTCAGCATCATGCTGCTGCCAGAGAGCCAGGGCCGCAGCCTGCCCCAGTCTCTCCAGGATGGTGAAAGCCACCACCGACCCCCCCTATTCCACCGACCCCCCCGGGAGGATCACCTGCCCCTGCTCGCCCCCTATGGAATCCCTCACGACTACTCTCGCCTTGCCACCTCCTCCAAAAGGATGCGGGGCTCGCCAGCTACCCCCTGTGAGACGTAGCCATGTCCCCCTCCAGGGTCTTCCCACTTCTGGGGGGGCTGGACACAGGGCTAGGGACCCTCCCCCTTCCCCCTCCCCCCACGGAGCACTGGACCCTTATCCCTGGGTGCTCGTGGGGGTGCTGTGGTGCCCTAGCCCCAGGATGTTTGGGCTGAGGGGAGCAGTGCATGCCCCCGGCCCCCCCCATGGTGGGGCTGGATCCTGCCCCAGGAGGAGCTGTGCTGGGAGTCCTGGGGTGGGGGTGACGCCCCCCAGGGGTGGGTGCTGCAGGTGCTTGCAGGCTGCCAATAAAGTGCCTTGTTTCTACAGGTGCCTAGTGCTGGGGGTGGGCATGGACCCATGTGTGGCACCCCTGCCACCAGCCCCCTCCCCTGGGATCTTTGTTTTGGGAGGAACCAGGGGTCTCCTCACACCACCCCCTCAGCTCCACAGGGTCTTCTTCTGAGGTATTGCCCCCTTATCTCCCCCTCAGTGCTACCAGGGCATTCAGCCTCTGCCCTCCTGGGACTGGTTGGGTCTGTGGGTGTGTGCAGGAGCTCAAAGCCCTGTGCTGAGGTCTCTCCTGGTGCACACACGTGTGCAAAACCCCGTCCTATGAATACCTGGTGCACACATGTGTGCCAAGCCCCTGTATTGGTGCCCATGTGCGTGCCAAGGCCCTGTATTGGCACACACATGTGCAAGATCTCTGTATTGGTGCATATGTGTGTGCAAAGTCCCTGTATCAATACACGTGTGTGCAAAGTCTCTATATCCGTATACTCAGAGCACATGTGTGCGCCAAGCCCCTGCGTTGGTGTACGTGGTTCACACACATGTGTGCAAAGTCCCTCCATCAGTGCACACATGTGTGCCAAGCCTCTACACCTGTACATTTGGAGCACACGTGTCGAAACCCTCATCATCTTTTATACCTGGTGCACACGTGTGTGCCAAGCCCCTGCCTCGGTGTCCTCAGTGCATACAGCCTCTGGTGCTGGGCACCTCGTACACGTCCATACACGAAGCTGCAGCACCTGGGCACCTCTTGCCCGTGCCAGCCCTCGGTGGGCAGCAGGGTGCCCCTGTCCCCCTACTGCCCGTAGAGGTCGGCCAGGCGCCGGAATCGTGGTCCCCACTCGCTCAGGTAGTCATAGTCCTGGTCCTCATCCGTCAGGCTGGAGACGATGGAGCTGAGGCGGCTGGCGACCGAGCCCGAGCCCTCGTAGTCATAGATGAGAGCAGTGTCATAGGGAGGCACGCTGGGGTCGCTGTCGGCCACCTCCAGACCCTGTGTGGGGACACAGGGGTCACGGTCAGTCCTGCAGGGGATG
>VWZX01000114.1:324691-340250 GCA_013399015.1 Galbula dea | reverse complement strand
CCTGCCCGGAGGGGATGAGAGGTGGGGGTGGGTTGGGAGGGGACCCACCAGGGGGTTAGGGGAGTCCAGGATAGGCACGCGGTGGGGGTCAAGGGGATGTGAGGGTCTTAGGGTGGGGGTCGAGGATCGTAGCCCCCCGGGGGAGGGTGGGTAGGAACGAGGCAGCTGTCGCCGGGCGCGGCCCCTGGGATGCCGCGACGGGGAGGGAGGGAGAGACCTGGTCCTGCTGCCGGCGGACCGGGACCGGCACCGGGACCGGCACTGACTCTGCCTGCCCCGCTTCTCCGTGACCCCCCATCGAGACGAGCCCCAATCCCCGAGGCCGGTCCCGGGGATCATGCTAGCCCTGACCCCCAACCCCACTCTCGGTACTGCTTTCCACCGCCGGGGCCGGTCTCGGTCTCGGTGCTGGCCTCGGCCCCGGGGTCTGATTCCTGTGCTGCTTCCTGACTGCCGGTGTCACTCCCGGTGCTGTCCTTTCCACGCCCCGGTGCTGCCCCTGATCCTCGGAGCCAGACCCAGTGCTGCTCTGGGCCCCCGGGGCCAGGTCTGGTGCTAACCCCGAACCATAATCCCAGTCCTCGTGTTGCCCTCTAGTCCCAGTGCTGCTCCCGGCCACCGGATCTGGTGCCCGTGCGGCTCCGGGACCACCGGGACCGGTCCCAGTCCTACCCTCGACCCCTGGTGTCACTCCCAGTGTCACTCCCGGTGTTGCCCTACGCTCCTGGTGCCGGTTTTGGTGCTATCCTCGACCCCCGGCGCTAGCCCCAGTGCTATTCCCGACCTCCGGGTCTGGTTCTGGTGCTACCGCCGACCCTCAGTCCCTGTCCCGATGTTGCCCTCGATCCTAGGTGTCTCTCCCTGCACTTCCCCCGACTCCAGGGCAGGTCCTGCCGCTACCCTGGACCCCCGGTGCCGGTGCCAGTCCCGGTGCTACCACAAGGCTGTGGCACCAGGTGGCAGCATCGTCCCGGCCACCAGCCCCGACACAGAGGTGCCGCTGCGGAGAGCACCCTCTGCCCTCCAGGAGGGTCTTGGAGGTCCAGGCTGCAGCGGGGCTGGAGGTCCCCAACCCCCTGGGCAGGGCAGGACAGGGCAGGGCGGGAAAGGCTCTTCTCCCTCCCGAGCATCCAAGCCCTGAGCCTGGCAAGGGAACGTGTGACATGTTGGTGCCACTGGTGCGATGGCATCACCACATAATGCTTTGGGCTGCTGTGGGTACCCCTGGCGCGGCCAGCAGCACTTCCCTGCTAGAGAATAAGTGTCCTAGGTGCCCTCCCGCTGTGGGACATGGTTTGGAGCGTGTGGCATCAACCCAGGGGTAGGAAAAGGGTCAAGAGAGACAGAACATAGGCTGCAGGATGTCTTCTACCCATCTCCAGGAGCTGAGTGGGGGTGGCAAGGTTGTTGGTATCCCCAGGGGACATGGAGCCATGCCACGAGTGGTGGGCACCCGTGACCTCTGTGTCACGGCTGGGCCCTAGGGTAGGCAGCAGCACTCTCTTGCCCGTCTGTCTGTCCGATCCCATCCGTCCTTCCTGCTCGTCCTGACACCCTGCATCAGCATCATGGTGAGTTGCTGCCCCTCTGGCACCAGCCAGGGGTCCTGGCAGCTGCCCCTGACCTTAATGTGTGGTGGCAGGAGGGCAGCTGAGCAGATGGTGCCTGCCACTGGCACCTCGGCACGGGGGACATGAGGGTGGCAGACGTGACAGGCTCTGACAAGGTGCCAGGCTCAGCTCCTGGGGTTGGTGCCCACCAGGCACAGTGTAGCTGCCTGGTGCTCTAGCACAGTGTTGGCTGTGGCACAGCAGCAGGACCCTTGTACCCCTGACATCTGGCCCTGTGCTGCCACCCCCCCCACAAACTGGGGCTCCCAATAGGGTGCAGTTAGGTGAGGTCCCACAGATGGAACTGAGAGACACACACATATTCCCCCCCCCCCCCACTACCCGTTCATCCCCTGGTGCCACCATCCAAAGGACATCACCAGCCTAGGCCTGTGATCCCCATTGCTGTTCTGGGGTGGAGAAGGGATCATCCAACTCTGATACAGCTTCCTGACAAGGGGAAGCAGAGGGGGCAGGAGCTGATCTCTCCTCTCTGGTGACCAGTGACAGGACCCCAGGGAACAGCATGAAGCTGTGCCAGGGGAGGGTTAGATTGGATATCAGGAAAAGGTTCTTCACCCAGAGGGTGGCTGAGCGCTGGCCCAGGCTCCCCAGGGAAGCAGACACAGCACCAAGGCTGCCAGAATTCCAGCAGCATTTGGACAAATCCCTCAGGCACATGGTGTGAGTTTTGGGGCTGTCCTGTGCACAGACAGGAATTGGACTCCATGATCCTTGTGGGTCCTTCCAACTCCAGAGATTCTGTGACTCTATTTTAAAGGAGCTAGGTGACCCCTGTCCCAGCAAGCACTCTCTGATCTGTCCAAGTGCAAGAGCTGGCAGGTGCTTGGACCAGTGGTGTCCCCACTGTGTGTCTTGGGACCAGTCACGTCCCTAATGTGGGTTCAGTGATGACCCCAGTTCAGGGTCTGAGGGGTCTGGGCAGAGCCCTGTGCCCTCTGTGCCTGGTGATGGGTAGAGAGAGCAGAGGGGAGCACAGATCTGAGGAGTGAGGTGTCAAACACTGGCACAGCAGCCATAAAGCCACCAGAGCTTCATTTTTTACATGGCAATAAAATATAATGTTGCATATGAAGCAGGAGAAGCAGGTCCTGGTGTGCTGAGCACAGCTGCTGGAGGGGCACGGAGGTGTGGGCAGCCCCTAGCTCCTTGGGGACACCCCAAGAAGACAGGTAGGTGCCCTAGGGTGGGCTGTGAGCAGGGGGACGCTATGGGAATGGCCAACATCATCATCATCATCATCATCATCAGTGGGTCTGGTGTTAGGGCTGAGGTGTTAAAGATGCTTCTTTGGGTGGTGGTGGTTGTTTTAATGGTTTTATTGCTTGCTGGCTGGGCCTGGCAGGCCTTAATGAAGGAGATTGATGGCTTAATAGCCTGGAGCCATTACAGGGTAATTGAATGGTTGTGTACATATGATCAGACCATCAATGCAGACGTGGCTTGCAAGCAAAGCACTTGGAGCTGTGTGGGGGGACAAGCACAGCCCCCTCCCCACACCCATGATGGATGAAGCATGTGAGGAGCAGAGCTCACAGCCTTGGGGACCACCATCCATCCCTGAGGTGCAGGCTGTGCTGGTATCACAGGGCTACAGCCAACAGGGAGGGGGTCTCCAGGTTCAACCAGTGCTGCTGGGATACCAAAATCTCTGGCAGGCTCAGCTCTCAGTCTGGGTCTGGAGGGCGGGGGGTGTCTTTAATTAACAGGTTCCAGCTATAGCTCTTTATAGGACAAGAGGAAACAGTTGTGCCAGGGGAGGTTTAGGTTGGACATGAGGAACAATTTCTTCCCCAGAAGGGTTGTCAAGGCCTGGCCCAGGCTGCCCAGGGCACTGGTGGAGTCCCCATCCCTGGAGGGGTTTCAAAGCCCTGGAGCTGTGTTGCTGAGGACCATGGTTTAGTGGTGACCTGGCAGAGCTGAGTTAAGAGTTGGACTTCACAATTTAAAGGTCTCTTCCATTCTAAATGATTCTGTGATTCTTCAGGTATGACCAGCAGTGAAGGCTGGTGACAGGAGCCACGGGGCTTCCAACACAGGTGGCAGCTCCAAACCAACCCTCAAGGCCACCATCCCTGAGAAAGCCACCAGCGAGGAGAAACCCTGGCAGAGCCAGAGCTGTGTCCCCAGCTCGAGGTGTGAGTCCCAGTCCTCATCTGAGTGTGTGACAGCCAGGTGTTTTACAGGATTTGCTACCTGTGATCATCCATCACGGCGATCGATAGCGTTCCTGCAGAGCTTTATTAATGATCTTGTCACCAGGCTGGTGCTGGGTGCTGGGGGCTGTCGAGAATGATAGATCATTAAGAGCTTTTGCTGCTATTTATTCTCCAGTGACCTTGTCTCTCTCCATTGTTGCTTGCTTAAGAGTTATGAATGTGAGACATGATAATTTGATATTGATCTATTTGGTAAGTTAAAAAATTTACTGCATGGTTGATGTTTTAACAAAGGCTCTGCCTGGGCCCTCCTGCAGAGCAGGGAGAGCTGCTGTGGGGAGGGCAAAGAGGGCACCCTGCTGGGGTGTCCACCTGGTGTGGGATGCTGAAGGGTAGCTGTGAGCTCTGGGTGGCCTGGTGGAGGGGCCTGTCCTAGCCCCTTCTGAGCCTGGTGTACCAAAAGCACATAGGGCAGGGATTGTCCTCCTGGATTGGGCACTGGGGAGGCAACACCTCCAACCCTGGGTTCAGGTTTGGGCTCCTCACTCCAAGAAGGACATTGAGCTGCTGGAGTGTGGCCAGAGAAGGGCAGTGAAGCTGGGGAAGGGTCTAGAGCACAAGTGTTGTGAGGAGCAGCTGAGGGAACTGGGCTTGGTTAGCCTGGAGAAGAGGAGGCTCAGGGGAGACCTTCTCACTCTCTGCAACTCCCTGAGAGGAGGCTGGAGCCAGGTGGGGCTTGGGCTCTTCTGCCAAGGAACCAATGACAGGACAAGAGGAAACAGCCTTAGGTTGCACCAGGGGAGGCTTAGGTTGGACATGAGGAGCAATGTCTTCCCTGAGAGGGCTGTCAAGGCCTGGCCCAGGCTGCCCAGGGCAGTGGTGGAGTCACCATCCATGGAGAAGCTGAAAAGCCCTGGAGATGAAGTGTTGAGGGCTATGGCTTAGTGGTGACCTGACAGTGCTGGTTAATGGTTGGACTTGATGATCTTAGAGGTCTTCTCCAGCCTTCAAGAGTCTATGAAATCCAGGTGCTGCCTCTGTCCTGGGAGACACTGCTGTGGACAGGGGGCAGGGATTGGCAGAGTGGGTGCTTGGCTGGACCTGCCTGTGCAGGTAGGGTGGGGTGGGCTGGAGGCAGCCTGTCCCCATCCTCACCCCCTTTTTCCCATCCCCTCTCTTGTCCCTGTTGCACCCCTGCTTCCCCTACCCCATGCTACTTCTCTGCTCTCTGTCCCTTCTGTGGTCACTAACTGTCCTCCCAGATCTTTGGGGCTCTGTGGACCCAAACAAAGGTTCTTTGTTCTAATCACTTGTGCTCCTCATTCCTCTGGCTCTTACAGGGTCCCATCAACTGGTAGAGAAATCTGGGGCTCCCTCTCACCCCCTTGGCACTGGACAGGACCAGACCAGCATCCTTCTGCCACATTGCCTCCCCAGTGTGCTCCCCACTGGTTGGGGCTCCACAGCATGGCTGTGACCCCCCTGTCCCAGCATCATCAACCCCCATCACCCTGTGACCAGTAGCTCATGCATGAAGTCAAAACAGGGGTAAAACTCCACTTACAAAGGTGAGGTTTATCAACACAGCCTGTCCTCCAGGAGCTCAATGACCTTCAGATGTGGGCACTGCTGTCACACACACAGAGCAGCACACATGCAATATAATTCACACTGCATCTGCTCCCTGGTGCCTCCAACATCCTGCTCTGCTCCCACCCCATGCTGGACCATGTGCTGCTTGCACCCTTTTGCCATGGCCAAAAATGGAGCCCATCTCCAGCTGCTGCCAGGCCATGCTGTTCCCATCTCCCTGGGCTCTTTGCATGTGATTCAATGCTTCATGGCTCTGCTGTCACACCAAGCTCACTGCCAGCCCCTTCCTCTCCTTGTCTTTCCCCCTCTGTTACAGGCTGGGGATCACAGGCAAAGGAGTGGTCCCTGGGAGCACCTTGGTGGGGGAGATGCTCTGGGTTGATAAGCTCAGCCAGTGTTTCTTTGTGGTTTTCTATTTCTTCTTCACTTCTGCAGTGTTTGGTGGAGCAGGGAGGTGGATGGTAGTGAGCCATAGCAGGTCACAGGGACCTGCATCCCACTGAGGAGGGGATCCCCTTGCTCTCCCTCTCCATAGACTATGGGGAAGTCATTGAGTCCATGGTAGAGGGCAGAGAGGAGGCAGAACTCCCCAGCACCACCTCAACAGGAGTTGAATCTGAAGACTAGCTTGATCTAGCCATGGGTTGCACATGGCCTGAGGCAGAGCTGGAAAAGGAATGGGGATAAGCATCCAGATGTGGGTGAAGGCAAGGCCTGGGAGCAGGGAAGCCAAAAGAGCCCTCCCCACGCAGGCAGGGCAGCTCTGGTGGGTTGGCATCATGGGTTTGAGACCTACTGAGGACCTGTGGGGCTTGTACACCCCCAGGCAGCTGCTGGGACCAGCTCAGTGTGGATGTGGAGGTGTTTGTGGTGTCTGCTTTTCACCTGCCTCCCAACACCCATGTGGGGAACTAACTAGAGCAACTTTGGGCAGTAAATCTCTTCTGCCAGCACTGACACAGGGACAGCCCTGGGCCAAGACCACCTATGATTCATCTCTAGCCCCAGGGCTGCCCCAAGCCTTCTGCAAACAGCTCCTGCCCAAAGAAGGTGAACCAGCAGCTCTGGCTCAGTTCCACCAAAGAGACCACATGGGATGAACCCTGCTTTTCTTGGACTTTATTCATGGCCCAGACTGCAGTGAGCCCAGACCTGCCGCTGCTCATCACCACTGCTACCTCATCAGCACCAGAGAGGGAGAAGAGATGTGGTGGAGGACCAAACACCTCCACCCCCCCAGGCTCCAGCTGCTGGCCCAGGACTGTGCTCTAGGCTGGGTAGAAGCGCTGCAGAAGCTCCTTCTTGTTGACCTTTCCCATCTGATTGCGTGGGATCTCCTCCACCACGATCAGCTCCGTCGGGATGCTGTAGGCTGCCATGGTGTCCCTGCAAGGCAGAAGCTCAGGCTCTTAAGGCTGAAGGACAGCAGCACTCCCAGCCCATCCCCAGCTCTCACAAATGATGTCAGAGCCAGGGAGTGATTTGCTCCAGCACCCTTTCTTTGAGCTGGTACCTGCTCTCAGCCTACCTCTGCAGGGAGTTGTGTTACCAGCAGCTCAGCTCTGGGGGGACCCAGGAAATGGATAGGACAAGAGGAAACAGCCTCAAGTTGTGCCAGGGGAGGTTTAGGTTGGACATAAGGAACAATTTCTTCCCTGAGAGGGTTGTTGAGGCATAGCCCAGGCTGCCCAGGGCAGTGGTAGAGTCACCATCCCTGGGGAAGCTGAAAAGCCCTGGAGATGTGCTGCTGAGGGCCATGGTTTAGTGGTGAGCTGGCAGTGCTGGTTAATGGTTGGACTTGATGATCCTAGAGCTCTCTTCCAACCAAAATGATTCTATGACCCCTCAGAGATGCTGAGCTCATCTCCAGCTACCTGCCCTTGCTCCTGTCTCCTGGGAGGACTTTGGTCTCACACCATAGCTCATCTCTGGCCCTGTTTTGACCCTGCCTGTGCTCCCTGGTTGCACCTTGGGCCAAGCTCATTGCTTGTTGAGTTTTAGGGTGGTGCTGGACCCTGTTAATGGTACCCAGCTCTACCTGCCATCAGCAAGGGCACTGCCTGTGCTGGGTCACCTCCCCACTCCCCTGTCCGTCAGGAGAAGCTGCCCTTGCTGCCAGCCCTGCCATGCAGCACCCCAAAACACCCACCCACCCTTCGGGAGGGGACACAGAGAGCCAGAGGCAGAGCCCCTGATGTGGACACATCAATCCTTTCCATTAGAGACACAAGGGCAAAACATCACAGCAGGGTGATGGATGCTGGACCTCCACATGTCCTGGAAACAGCCCCCAAGCACTAAGCCTGCAGGTGGGTCACCTCCCTGGTGTGTGCAGGTGAGCTGG
Source organism: Galbula dea (assembly GCA_013399015.1). Lineage (NCBI taxonomy): Eukaryota > Metazoa > Chordata > Aves > Piciformes > Galbulidae > Galbula > Galbula dea. The sequence continues at coordinate 332,523 of VWZX01000114.1, read as the reverse complement.
CAGGGACTGAGGTCACCTCGCTGCAGGAGGGAGCCTGAGCGCTGAGCATCCTCCCCGTGCCCTTTGCAGAGCACAGAGGGAGAGCTCTCCTGCCTTCTGCTGCCTGTGTGTCACCAACCTGGGGCCATGCCCAGCTCCAGCAGCGTCCTGGCACTGAATCTAATGTGAGATGCAGAGGCTTCAGCCATGGCCTGTCCCTCCTCCTCCTCCTCCTCCCTGTGCCTGCCACCAGCACCGTGCCATATGGCTGCTCTAACCCGGGCTGGCTCCTGTCGCCGGCAACCAGGGCTGGAGGAGAAAGCCTCAACGTGAATCACTCTGAAGAGGGACATGTGTCTCCTGCCAGGGAGTGCAAGAAGAAGGGACCAAGGAATGTAAGTGACATCAGAAATAACAGGGAGAGACAGGGCGAGAGAGAGAGAGAGGCAGGAGAGGTGCCTGGAGCCAGTGCTGGGCAGGGAGCAGCAGACCCAGCCCCTCTCCACCTCCAGGGATATTTTGTTTCAAGGGTTCCTGCCCTTGCTCTGTGCCAGCAGAACAGCTTCACGTCTGTCCACAGAGCTGGGACAGTGATGGGATGAGATGTGCAGGGATAAGAGGGAACACTCTGGGAGGGGAGAGTGGTGGGGAGCACACAAGGGGCTGAGCATGGTCCCTGCCCTGTGCTGGGGCATCATTTGGGTGACCCACAAAGTGCAGCCATGGATGGTGGGCAAAGAGAGCTGCTGAGGTCACAGAGATGCTCCAGTCCTCTCAGCAGCTTTGCAGCCTCTGCTGGACTTTCTCCAGTAGTTCCCTGTCTCTCTTAAACTGGGAAGCCCAGAACTGGAGCCAGGACTCCAGCTGTGGCCTCACTAGGGCAGAGCAGAGGGGGAACAGAACCTCCCTCGACCTGCTGCTGCTCAAACTCTTCTGAATGCACCCCAGGAGCCCATTGGCCTTCTTGGCCATGAGGGTATACTGCTGGCTCATGGTGAACTTGTTGCCCACCAGCACTCCCAGGTTCTTCTCTGCAGAGCTGCTTTCCAGCAGGTCAACCCCTAACCTCTCCTGGTCCATGGGGTTACTCCTCCCCAGGTGCAGGACTCTACACTTGCCCCTGCTGAACTTCCTGAAGTTCTGCTCCCTCAACTCAGCCTTGTCCAGGTCCTGGATGGGGAACCTCAGAGCACCAGACTCTCTACTGACTTGCCCAAAGGAGCACCTCAGCATGCAAGAGGACATCAGTAAAATGAAACCAAAGCTATTAGTGGCTGTGGGCTGCCCTGGTTGGAGCAGGAGACCCAGATGACCAGCAACCAGAGGGTTAACATGTGCAAAGTGCAGAGATGCCAGCAGGAGAGAAATCCTAGCAGGGTCCTGGCCCAGCCACCTGGGTCTGGTTTCTTTGCTTCTCTTCCCCCACCACGAGGTGACTGTTTAATCTGAGCAGCAGCCACCAGGCAGCATCTTCCCTGCCTCTGCTAAATCACAGTTCCCCAACTGTGACTTTTGCAAATCCAGGGGAAATCTTTAATTAGCTGCTGTGCAGCCCCTGATGAACCAAGGGCTCCTGCAGCTTACAAAATAGCACCAGCCTGGCCAAAAATATCCACAGCCTGAAGGAGGGAGCTGCCAGGAAAAGAGAGAAGCTGCTATTCAGGATTTTGCTAATGGATTAGTGATAAAGCCAGTGGTGATGCTTCCTGGCTCCTGTCTCTTCGTGCTCCCATGGCTGATGCCCTGAACTTTGGCACTGGTCACTCTCCCACCCATCTGAATGAGGAGGTGCAGGTTTCCATGCTGAAACCTTGCAGGAGGGCAGGTGGCTGCTTTGTGCCATGCCCCTTCATACTGTGATGGCTCCAAGCAAGGTCTGTGAGCTCTTGTGGCTCCCTCACTCTCCAAACACCATGGGAAAGGTGTCTGGGATTAACTGCAGACTGGGCTGGGCTGGTTTTCAGCAGGTAGGAAGGCAAGTGAGGACTGATCACAGCAGCACAGGGGAAAGCTGAGCTGAGAAAACGTGAAGGTTCCCCTGCCCTGATGGTTGCTCTGTGCCTTCTGCTGGCAGCTGGGCTGTGGAGTAAGAGCCACTTGGTCACACTGTGCAGGTCATTTATCAAAGGCACTTTGGGGTGAGAAGCCCATTTTTTCCCATTATCTTGTGTGCTTTGCAACTTCCAATTCTGCATCCTCAGAGCCTGAGACACTATAGAATTGTAGAATTGTTTTGACTGGAAGAGACCTTTGAGATCAACTGTTACCCAGCACTGCCAGCTCACCACTAAACCATGGCCCTCAGCACCACAGCTCCAGGGCTTTTCAAACCCTCCAGGGATGGTGACTCCACCACTGCCCTGGGCAGCCTGGGCCAGGCCTTGACAACCTTTCTGGGGAAGAAATTGTTCCTCATGTCCAACCTAAACCTCCCCTGGCACAACTTGAGGCTGTTTCCTCTTGTCCTGTCACTGGTTCCTTGGGAGAAGAGCCCAAGCCCCACCTGGCTCCAGCCTCCTCTCAGGGAGTTGTAGAGAGTGAGAAGGTCTCCCCTGAGCCTCCTCTTCTCCAACAACCCCAGTTCCCTCAGCTGCTCCTCACAACACTTGTGCTCTAGCTTCCTTGCCCTTCTCTGGCCACACTCCAGCACTTCAGTGCCCTTCTTGGAGTGAGGAGCCCAAATCTGACCCCAGGATTCAAGGTGCAGCCTCACTAGTCACAACCAGCCAGCCCTTCACCCCTTTTCTGACATGCCCCTCATGAGGATGCAGCCTGCTTTCCCCTGCCATGCCCTCCCTGAGCACTGCCCATGGCATCTTACCTGGCCCACTCCTTCAGGTCCTTCACAGACAGCATCTTGCCCTTGCGCAGCTGCACGACAGCGCTGACCCGCTGGCCCCACACCATGTCTGGGGGTCCAATCACAGCTACATCTGCAAAGGGAGCAGAAGGCTTGGCCTGAGGAACCTGTCAGATTTCTGGGGTCAAAAAGGTGTACAAGAAGGGTTCAGCATCACTGCAAGGTGCCAGCAGCAGTGTTGTGTTGGGAAGAGCAGGTAGGAAGTGGAGGTGCCATGGGATGTTGGTGCAGGGAAGCAGTGGGGCTTTGTGCTGGCACCACTCCCAGGAACAGAGCTTGTCAGCATGGAAAAGGAAGGAAGCCCTGTGCTTTGAGGGGCTTGGAGTGAAAGGACTGGTGTGGAGCTGGGGGCACTGCTTCCATCCTCTCACACAGGGCCATGCTCAAGGGCAGGACAGATTGAATTAGTCTCATTTCCAAAATCAGATAGGAGCTGCTACTGACTCAGCACCTGGCCACAGGCATCAGCCCTGGGACATAACCATAGAATCACAGAATGATGTGGTTGGAAAGGACCTCTGAGATCATCAGGTCCAAACATTAAGATAACACTACCATGCTCACCACTAAACCATGGCCCCAAGCACCACATCTCCATGGTTTCTGAACACTTCCAATGACAGTGACTCCACCATTGACCTGGGCAGCCTGGGCCAATGCCTTGACAACCCTTGGGGGAAGAAATTATTCCTCATGTCCAACCTAAACCTCCCCTGGCACAACTTGAGGCTGTTTCCTCTTGTCCTGTCACTGGTTCCTTGGGAGAAGAGACCAACCCCCACCTGGCTCCAGCCTCCTCTCAGGGAGTTGCAGAGAGTGAGAAGGTCTCCCCTGAGCCTCCTCTTCTCCAGGCTAAGCAACCCCAGTTCCCTCAGCTGCTCCTCACAACACTTGTGCTCTAGACCCTTTCCCTGCTTCCTTGCCCTTCTCTGGCCACACTCCAGCACCTCAACTCTCTCTGGAATAACAGTGAGCTTCAAACCCAGCCTGCTCTTCTAGACCCTTTCCCTGCTTCTTCACTCCAACCCAGCCTGCTTTTCACTCCAACCTAGCCTCGCTAGCCGGAAGGCTGGGAAAGAGCCTCCAGATATGAGCTTTTGGGCAACCTCTTGCCAGGCAGAGCCAGGCTGTCACACAGCATCCTTCCTTGGCATGAGCCAGCAGAGGGAGCAGGGCAGAGCAGCATACCTGTGATGTGTGGGTGGGCAAGCAGGTGCCGTTCCACCTCCAGCGCGCTGATCTTGAAGCCGCCGTTCTTGATGATGTCTACCGAGGTGCGGCCCTTGATCCAGTACACCCCGTCCTTGAAGGCTGCTGTGTCTCCTGGAAAGCAAAGGGGGCTCCATCAGAGGCTGTCCCCTCGACTCTCCTCTGCCATTCCTGCAGGTGAGATGCTTGGATGATGGCTCAGTCATAAGCATCTCTGTAGATGAGCCAGGGTGCTCCCCCAGGGTGCTCCTGGGGATGTGCAGAGGTGGGGAACAGCCAGTGCTTCTCTCTGGAGGCAGAGGGCAGGACAAGGCTGTGCACCCAGCAGTCCTTTAATATAGAAACAATGAAAGTAGGAGCCATTGCTGCAGGTAGATATGTTCCCCAGCACCCTCTCCACATGGATCAAAGAATCACAGAATGGTTTGGAAGGAACCTTTAATGGTCACCTAGTCCAATCCCCGGCAGTCAGCAGGGACATCTGCAACCAGAGCAGGTTGCTCACAGCCCCAAACACCCTGACCTGGGATGGTTCCAGGGATGGGACATCTCCCACCTCTCTCTCTCTGCACCTGTTGTCCCTCCCAGGGCAACCTGGGCCAGGCTCTCACCACCCTCAGGGTATAAAAATTCTTCCTTCTACCCAGTCTAAATCTCTCTCTTTTAGCTTCAAACCATCACCCCTTGTCCTGTCACTACAGGCCCTGCTCAAAAGTCTGCCCCCATCTTTCTTCTAGGCCCTTTTAAGTACTGAAAAGCTGCAGTAAGGTCTCTCCAAGCAGCCACAATCCAAGCAGGCTCCAGACCAGCCCTTCCTCATCTTCCTGGCAATCACCCATCACAAAGACCTCAGCTGTCCCATTCCAGGAGGATGTGACTGCTGGACCTCAGCTTCCCCTTCCTCCCACCCACAATAAAACACAGGCCTCCAGCAGCCTGGGGAAGCCACAAGGAGTCTTCCCTAGCAGCCCTGACCACAGCCACCAGAGAATCCCTTGCCCTGGGGGCTGCCAGCTGGTAACACCTCTGCTCCCAGAGGGTTTTTCCCCCTCCACCTCCTGCTTGGCTCTTCCCCTAATACAAGCAGGTGAGGGATGACACAGAGACCATCCTGAGCAACACCTTGGATGGGACCTGTCCTTTCCACGAGGCATGTGGCAGGTGTGATCTGGTAATTAGCCACTGGCTCCGAGGCTGGGAAGATTGAGGAGCGAGGTCATGTCAGCACAACCTGGCTAAACGTTTAACAAGCTGCTGCACTTTGATAGCTCCTGAAGATGATCACTCACATCCTGCTAACAGAGCCTTGGCCAAGCACTGGCCGGGGGAGGGAGGGACTGGGGGACTTCACATTTCCATTTCAGAGCCCTGACAGCAGCACCAGGGGCGGCCCCTTTGCTCCCCCCACCCCTGCTGCGTCCTCCCCTGAATGACAGGTGCTGCCATCGTCTCCACACACCCAGCCCCAGCTTCCCTCGCAGATCTCACTTTGCCACTGGCTGCAAAGCTCCAACGTGGAGAGGAGCTGGAGATTGGCAGGGGGAAAAAAAATCCACCTTGCAAAGTGGTATGGTGAGCTGGCACTGCTGGGGCTGCAGGGATTGCCATGGGCACTGGTTCTGTCCTCCATCCAGGAACTCATCCCAAATCTGGGGGAGGAGGACAGCCTGGGCTCCCAGATCCCACCAACCCTGTGGCCAGCAGCCAGCTAAGCTAGGAGGATCTGCTAAACCTCTTGGTGCTCTGCAAGGAGCACACTGAGAGTACTCTCAGGGCTCTAGGATAGACTAAGACCTAGGGACTTCAAAGGGTGGCCCAGGGAAGAGACACCCCCCTTGCCAAGGACAGTGTGGACCTCAGTCTTCTCCCCTCTGAAGTCCCCTCTCCTCCAGGGGCCTCACAGTGTCACCCCAGCAGAGGTAAGCACTCATGCCACTCACTCCTCTCCTTCCCACTGCTCCTTCTGCACCCCCAGAGCTCTCTGCACTGCTCCCAGCACATCTCAGCACCTTGAGACACATCCACCAGCCATGCAGCTTGACAAAACCTCATTTCCAGCTCCCCTCCAGCAGGCTGCTGAGTCTGCACACACGGTGTGTGCCAAGAGAGTGAACACCCAGAGACTTCCAGTGTCAGAGCAAAGAAATACCAGCATCAGTCCTGAAACTCAGGCTGCTCCCCAAAAGAGTTGTGTCCCCAACTCACCAGGCAGGTGCTCAAATGCTGAGCAGCTCTTCTTGCTCCATTCAGCCAGGGAATGATTAATTGTTCCCTGTGTTTGCCTGCCTGCCCCTTGGCACTTTCTAGGATGTTGAAGGCTGGCTGGAATATTTTAAAGCTGTGGGAGAGTTTTAGACTGGAGCTCTCTGGGTGTTTGGCTGCTCAGGGTTGAAAGGAATTCATGACTCTGGTGATAAACTACCTTCTGCATCCCCTATCACTGTGGCATGTGTGACTGACACAGGACCAGAGAGTGAACATTAATTAAAAGGGGGCAGAGGGAGACCAGAGAGCCACGAGCTGGGAGATCAGGAGCTGCTTATTCATACAGAGAAGACAGGGAGAGGAGAGGGAATTCACACCTGGCTCAATGACATGCAGTTCCCATGTTGCTCTTCAGGAATTAAGCACACAGAAGCTGCCACATTTGCATTTTCCTCTGCTCCATGATGGGGAGAAGAATCCCAGGAATAGGTCCAAGGGATGGTTGGATCCATGAGACAGGTCTGGGGGGGGGGCGGGGGGGAGGGGCAGGAGACTTCTCTGCACCAAGGTCTCCTGCTGTGAAAGCTAAAAGGCTCTGCAGCTTGCTCCCCTTATCTCTCCTTGCACAGAGCAAGGACTCAGCTCACGTCCTTGCATGCCCTTGAGTCTGTCAGGGAGGTGTCAGCCACAGCTGATTTCTCTGGAGCCTGTTTGCAAAGCAAACTGTGAGGGCAGAGCCTGTCACCAGGGTCTCGTCTGTGCCCCACTCCCACCCTGATTGGGACACACTCCAGCACAGCCTGGCCTCAGATCCCATTTCCAGTGAGGGAAGGCTCTGTGCTTCACCTGCAGCAGTGGCATTTCAGGGCATGGCTGTACCACAACACCCATCCTGGCCCTGCAAGCCATGCTCCTTAGCCTGGGTGTTGGAGCAGGCTCCTCAGGCTGGGCATGGTGCCCCAGGCTGGCTCACCCTCCCAGGTGTCCCCCACACAGCCAGTAACAGGAGGGGCAGCCATTCTTAACAGTAGGGCTCTATGATCTCAAAGGTCTTTTCCAACCAAAAGGACTCTGATTTCAGAGTGGGCAGGGAGAGGGAGTGCTGCTCACCCTCCTTCCCCCTGCTCCTCACTACTGCCATCCCGGTTGCCAACAGGGCTCCCTCCAGCTCCACCAGCAGCACAGCACGGTGAGCAGCCAGCATCCTGACAGGGATCACTGGGAGCAGCTCTGGAATTTCCTCCCATCTCCTCCTTTCTGTCTCCTCTCCCCTGGTAGCCAAGCATCAGGCTCCTGCTGTCACTTCCCCATGCTGGCAGGACACAGCACGCTCCAGGGGACCACATTACCCCCTGCCCCCACCTCCTGCCACCAGCTGAGAGCATCAAGGCAATGTGGGAGCCAGCACTGCCTCCCAGCCCAGCCTAGCCCAGCCTAGCCTCCCAGGCCAGCCCAGAATAGCCTAGCCCAGCACAGACTAGCCCAGCACAGCCAAGCACAGCCTAGACCAGCACAGCACAGCCCAGCATAGTCTAGCCCAGCCCAGCCCAGCCTCCCAGCCCAGCCTAGCCTCCCAGGC